>JAUESH010000041.1:2979258-2993531 GCA_032275165.1 Synergus magnus
ACGTCATATGAAACTCTCTATCCAAGAGTCAGCGACAGTGTATTAAATTTTAAGACATTATTTTTTTCCGTGTATGTCGTACCATACAATGGGGGTTCTACTTAAATGAAAAAAAAATCCACACGTGAAACCTTCCACCCGTAGTTGGAACATGAATGTGAAATAAGCCAAACTCGATCTTTTCTGAGCAGGTCTCACGTCATTTGACATTTTTCGTACAATAATAGAACTTTTCCGAAGTAATGCGCTTTTTATTTCTGAGTTTTTGATCCGGGATCTCTCTATTAATGAAGACTGCAGTACAATTCGCGCAGTCGCCGAAAGTGTCCTCCCTCTTTTCGATTGCAGAAATCCATGAGGATATGTGATAGAAGATGTAAGAAAAGGTTTTCTGCTTGCAAGAAGAACGTTTCAGAACATTAGCCTCACCGAAGTTTTCCTCGAATCTGCTCTGTGCATATTATATTAACCCACGCACACGGTGACAATAAACCATTCACTTCAGTTAGCACATGTTCAAATGTTTACATGTGAGTCAGGTTTAATACAGGTCAGTAAAGAAGAGAATGTGGTCCAGGCGTAGGCCATGTAATATTGATCTTTAATCTCTGCCAACCCCCAACCCCCTTGATTCTCCAATAATAGACCTTCTCGTGCTATGACCTGCCAACTTCGAGGATATTTCCGTCCGGGACATTCAATTTCCAGACACAATTCCACAAAATCATTGCAGAACCAAATTCAGAGGAAATCGAAAAAATAAGAAGTGGCTTATTTTCCTCCATTGAGTGCTCAAAAATTGAGTATCTTCAGTTGAAAGAAATTGATAAACTTTCCATTGTGATTGCTGATAGATTAAAGTTAATTATGTTAGGAATTGATTTTCCATTCGCGAGATTAGACATTAATAAATACAATGATCTGTAAAAAAAATATCATTCCAGTCATCTAATCCACGTATCCTTCTATTAATCGCAGATGTGTAGATCACAGTAAACAATCTGGGGATCCCAGACCGCTCGCCGGAATTTTCACTCGAGAGGCAAAAACAAATGCCTTATGACTCAGCAAGAATAACAATCGAATTCATTTATTGTTATACACTTGATTTATTCTAAAAATAAATGAAAAGTTAAAAATCTATGAAACCATATTAAAGAGGATTTTGTTTAACGAGAAACGGAAATGTTCTACCTGGATTTGCTCGTAAAAAAGTTAACTTGTTATTATCCTCAATGATTATTTATTGGGTTATTTGTGCCTTCATTTTTCACGGGAACAGGGATTAAGATATAAATCTTACGAGAGAGTAAGTGGATTTCACAAGGGATGATCCACTGAACACGTTCTTTAGGAAACTGGATTAAAAGGAATGACAGCCAATAAAATGTAGATGGAACTCCAGAATTTTTCAATGCACTTATCGAACACATGATACGAATCCGATAACTGGGTAAATAAGAGTTTTACACGTGTAGCTTTTTTAGTGTATGTGACTTTGACTTGAAAGAGCGAAACTACTTCCTATTAGTTTTAATCAGTAGAGGTAAAATCCCTGTCAACACTGAAAAATCAATCTACAGGACAATTCTCGGATTTTTCTCAATTCCCGGGCAATTCCCAGATTTCTTTAAATTCTCGCTCAGTAGACACCCTGATTTATCTTATTTTTGTCAATTATTAACAAAACAAAAAAATTCAAAAACCACCATTTCAATGTGAACGAACGAATTTTTATCTACATCTAAAATATACTCTGTTAAATAACCCATCGAATTTTAAAGAATAAAAAAAAAAAAAAACTATCGCGATTAGATATTGAATATATCTTTCATTTCTGGTTCACAATACATTTTAAAGATAATTTTAATCTAATTTCGGATAAACATTATCCGAGAGACTTAGTGTCTTGTAAAGTATTGTTTGTGTAACAATTTCGTTAAACAATACCCTTTGAGTGCTAGCAAGTTTTTCTTATGGAACAAGGAATTTGAATTTCGCGCCAGTATATTTCGACGACAAGGCGCGAAAATTTGAATCTCCACGTGACATCTTTTAAAATAAAATAAAAATACTTACTCGAAGACTGGACCAGGTCCAGTCGTCAAGATTATTTGGCGAGATGATGAAATTCTCGTCCACCAAGTGGAGAGAAGAGAGAGAGGTCCGAGCCACCAGTTCCACGTCCATGTTTCTCGAGCAGACCTCGAGTAGCATTTAGGCTGATTAAAATCTCACGGATGGTTCGATTTCTCCATCCATCTTGATCTCACTCTAAGGCGGAAATGAATCGCCAAGAATTATCCACACACTGTTGAGAACATTTCGCATTATTGACAAGTATTCAATGCTAATCGAGTGTCAATAAACTACTGAGCTCGGCATGCTTGATGTTTTATAGAGATAACGGAAATGGGCCACTTGAATCGCAATCAGTAATCAACAATCATTTCTTTCTTATTCTTACAACCTTTTTCATTTGAGTATGTTACCTTACCCATTTAAATGTTTAAAGTTTAGGTCTCGGATTTTTTTAGGAAAACGAATAGTTAGACATTTCACATAAAGAACTTGAATTAATAATATTTTTATTTTTCAACGAAGAAAATTAGATTGAACGATTAAATACATAGGAATAATCACATAAAATGAAACTAGATAAAATTCTGATATGAAATACTTTCAAAACCTAAGAATTTCATTAGATAAGAGTTTTTAAAGGAGTTTAAATCAAGTTTCTATGAATTATAATTTAAAAGTATTCATTACTTGCAATTTCGAGTCACACTACTTTATCACATAATTATTTTTGATTGACAAAAGAAAATATGAATGAGAAATCGCACGCAGGTATAAACTTTATAAGTTCTCGTTTCCCATTCCATTGACATTGATATTTCTAAGCTGTTGTCTAATCCGTGATCCAGAATAAGATCAAGTGGATTAAAATTTTCTTAAGAAACCATGAGTAATGTGGATAGGTGTGTCACTTCTAAAGTCTCAAAAAAAACCCTCATGATAAAGGAATTATATTTTTTCTGAAGGGACAAAGGTAAAAAAGTAAGATGTTTCTTCCAAAGACTGGAATCGATTGCAATTGAATGTAGGGCTTCAGAGACATTATACATAATGTAAGGAGATAGCGATAGCGATAATCCGACAACACATTCAGAATTCAATGCCCGCCTATGAATGACTAATAAAAAGAATATTTTAGCCGCTTCGTCTATAGTAGCAGAGACGAGTTCAACAGTTTCATAACCCTTGGTTGTTCTCTCTTGAAATAACAAATCATTTTTACAACTGTTAACGTAACTAAGCTGGTTTATTTGAAAAGCAGAGCCTTTTGGCATCCAAAATAATTCTGAGCTGGCAAATAGGGATTTTAAGTGATATTAAAGAATTTTAAAGAATTTTCAAAAGTTTCAGGTGATTTTAAGGAATTTCAAAAAATTCAAACAAGTTTCAAAATTTTGAAGTAATTTGAAAAAAAAAAAAAATGTTTTTGGTTTCTTCAAAATCTGTTAAATCTCTTGAAATCTGCTGAAATTTGTTGAAATCCCTTGAAAGCATTTGAAATCTCCTTAAATCTCTACTTATTACAAATTATGAAAAACTATAATCATAAAATTAGTTTAATAATAATTTTCATAAAAACCTATTTAAAGTTCCTAGAAATGTGTCCGTGTTTGTCAATAACATACATATTAGTTAATTTTTCAATGTATAAATATAATCATCTTTTATATTTTCATATATTATTAAGTGTGGAAATTGTTGGGAATTCCCTATTTTTATCCGATGTTTGGTTTTGACGTGGAAAACTCTTCAATGCCCTGTTTCATTATCAACAATATCTCAGTTTTATTACATTATTTTAAGGTGGGAATACCAAAGTGAGATTGGTATTTTTGTTTGAAAAATGTTTGATAAAAGGATTAAGATTATTGTTAATTATTGATTCCAGCGAAAACTATAGTACATATATAGGCAAATACAAAACCAACTAATAGGCGAAGCGAAAATACTGACTAAATGATCATAAAAATGATTGAATTGACAAGTGCGTTGTCATTTTTAAATTATGTATTTAATTTATCTTTCCTTGACTCGTACGTGATGAGAAAGAAATAACAGTGCTAAATCGATTGCCCATTAATGATATTGTTTCACTATATTGTGAGATTTAGGAAAGTTATTACTCTTACAGTCACGTATTCCTCACGAGATTTTAATCATGAAAGTATAAAAAAAAGCAGACGTTTTTTCAGCAGATATTTTAATCACAGGAAACTTGTTTCTCATGTACAAATTGCATAGATTCTAATCCGATCAGATAATTTTTCAAGTTTTTGTATCCAGTCAGGAATTCTCTAGTTATACATTTTTCTATCTGGAAAAAAAACCGTCACAAGTACTCCTTCATTGATCCTCGAGATTTATTTCAAAGAAGGAATATTTTGATATCACTATTGACTTGATAATAAGGAGCTAACAGAAACGTTTTGAGAAGAAATTACCTGATTGTATTTAATATCCTGAAGACATCGATCTCAGGTTCGATAATAATTAAATATTCAGCTAATTATCATCGTTTAGTCTATTGACGTCTAACTTTTGATAATAGTGCAAGAATTACAATTACTTTCAATAGCAATTACTTTTGATAGTTCAAAATTCGTCTTACTTCAAGACTTTCTTCTATAAACTATAACGAATTGACATTCGATTTTTATTAAATACAGAACAATAAAGTCTAGTAAAACTCATTAAAGCTGAATTCTTGTAAAATACGCTGTAATAATACACTGATAACAAAATTACGTTCGTTGGATGTAAACCACGTCAATTATATGTAAATGACGTCAATTGAACTATCATTTAACATAAAGAGCTGTAATTTAAAATAAAAACCAGTTACTTATATTATTGAATGTTTAAATTACAAATCATCGAAAGATTAAAAAAATTGCAATCTTTCAATACGAGTGATAAAAATTACATTTTGAGATAGGAATTCGAGGCACCTAAGCAGTAAGCACGTATGCTACAATTGAATTCTTGAATAAAAAAGGACGTGGCTTCCCATTAACTATTCAGAGGTTTTATAATCGATGCCTCTTAATTGCATCCTGTCGTCTCCTCAATACGTGAGCAAAGTTAAACAATTGTCAAACTTTTTTATCATCTAAAATGCAACATTGTCATTGTTGAAAATAAAAAAAAAAACGAAAAAAAAAAATTAAATAATATACCTACTTTAAATCGATAATTGCAAAATAATTCTAGTTTTATTTAAAAGAAATATCTGCAGCCAATTTATATTTATTGCGAAATTTCAAGGGGATTAAAAAACCTATAAAGTTCAACTCACCGGATCCGCGAAATTTCAAATCTTCATAGTTTCGGATTCCTGGGAAAAATTGTCAGAGACACTGTCACTCAAACTTTTGAGTCACTTTTTAATATTTGACACTCGCATTCCCTGGCTAAATTTTCGACGAGATTCTGTCGAAGATTTGGTAAAGTTTATATGACTTCCGCTCTTTTTTCTGTAGATATAGCAGGAAATAGCGATCACAGGTCCTCGAACAAATGCTCGTTTTTTATTGTATAAATAAACACGTGCTAGAAATACGAATGAATCGAGTAGCAAGAGTTGAGTCATCGAAGGACGGAAAACACCAGTGAAAAGTTGCGGAGTGAATTCCGTTTTTCGTGTTCCATCACAGCCATCGTTCCTCAAGCAATTAAGAGAGACTATCCTTGGAGACTTCCTCGATTGCATGAACAAGAAATATGCAAATAAACGATCAGGTCGGTCGGTAAGACCGATTTCCAGTGCCTTCTTTATCGATCAATAATCATTGAAGTTGAAGATAACATTTCAATGATTTTTCCTCAAGAATTTAAATGTACTGTATTGCTTCACACTTTCTTTCAAAATCAATGTCTTAAGCTTCCCTTTCAATTCACTGAAACTGAATTAGCCACTTATCACAGTGTAGAGGAAGAAGAAGTAGAAAATATCCAAAATTTCCGGTTGGAACAGAAAGGAGATTTGAGGCGATTGATTTTTGAAGGAATGCAATTTTTGGAAGAGGGAAAGAAGTATGAAGTCATATTTTGAAAATTGAGATGGAGATTAATTTGAGAACGTCGATTTGAGAAAGATGACTTTGCATAGTTGGGATTTGGACCTATCAGCGAACACTTTGGAGGCACTCCGATAACCTGAAGGTGTTTGACGGTCGGAGTAAGCCTGCGGAAACTCTACTGAACATTGAGTTATCATCGAGCTATTGATAACAACTTGATAACATCCCCCGGACTCGATAGCGAATGCTTATTCCACCGAGTTTTATGTTTCGCTTCTATTTTATCTACTTATGTTGCCGTCCACCAATAAAAAGGTGTGCGTGCCTTTTCCAGGGCGGCCACTCAACTTTCAGGAAAAAGTCCCCGGTTTTCACGTCAAAAATTGTATTTTTCCCAGTTGACTTTCAAATTTTTATAATAATCGAGTAATAAACCCTTCGAATTAAAAAAAAATCCCGGTAATTAAAAAAATTCCCGGTACTCAAAATGCAAGGCTAATTTTCAGTTTTCTTGATCAGTGGCCTTCCTGCTTTCCCCGTACATATTTTCGTCGATATTCCATTATATTTGAAAAACTTGCGTCACCTCCAGAAATTCTATATTGGGAAGCAAAACAGAGAAAATTATTAATTAAAAATTATTGAATTATTTAGTGTTGAGTAACAATTACTTTTATAAATGTGTAAGATATCGTTTTATATTGAAAAGCGTTTCGAAGGGAAAAGCCAGATTAGAATGCTAGAAAATTACTGTTGGAAATTGTTGAAAAATTTTTTAACACGATTTTGTGTTGTACTCGACCAGATCCACAACCTACACAAGGTCACTTGAAAAGTTCTTCATTTTTTTATTTAGTTTTTATAACACTGTGTAATTATATTAAGTTAAATAAGGTGCAGGAACAAGCAACAAGGCTACTCTCTCAATCCGAATTATAGTAAAATCTTATTAATTGATAGTAGTTCTTTACTAATGCAAATAGTGTAATTATTATTATTTATTACTCTTATTCAATTAGTAAATAAAACGATAATGGGCGATTTACTATTTCGTTTAGTAGAAAGTGAAGAAACAAACAATTGAGCAGTTCAATATAAGGCTTCTAATTCAATTAATTAAAATCTTATTAATTCAAATTTAGAGAGTATAAAATTAAAATTTCGAAAAATGTTGAATTGTAACATTCATAAAAAAATTTTTATTCAAGAAATATAGATTGAACTACAGTGTTGCAAGTTTTCAGTACGTTTAAACATATCACAAAAAGTTGGAAAAGCTTACTTCACTCTCATGTATTCTTTAATATAAAATTAGTCCAAAAAGAAAAATACAAACCGGTTAATACCAGTGTACATAGGTTTTCAAAATTGAAGCACATGAGTGTTACAGTCTACTTTCGTCTTTAACTTTAGACTTATTTTAATTCTTTTTCTATTCAAAATAAAAAAAATAAAATAGTTTGTAGATCAGTATGTAAAGTAACTTGTTGCATTCAATCAGAAAAATATGTTTCACTCTCTTCTTTACTTCTTATGCCTCTTTTAATTTGTTCCAGAGCTGAATCAAACCTTTTGTATAACTAACCCAATTCTTGAAATAAAGAAAATAATTTTATATAAGTTTCCAAGATAATTAAAACATATTTCTTATATTTAGCTGTGTGATGTTCCTTAAAAGAAAAATATTTGTTTTTAAAAATTTTTAAATTGTATTTTGAGAAGACAAAAAGACATCTTACTTCTAGAAAAAGCCAAGGTTTTTGTATTTTTTAAAATTAGATTTTAAAAAGCTTTCATTTTTCAATAATTCTCTCATAAGAATCAAATATTTAATTTCAAATTCAATCTCTTTTTAAATCCGAACCTTTTTACTATATTACATATTAAACTTTGTTATTTTAAATATTCGTTATGAAACTTTAGAAAATTGTATTGCATTCCTATTTACAAATATTTTTATAAAATTCAAAAATTCGAAAGCTCATGCATGGATAAAACTACTGACTCTTTCAACTTATAAAGATTCGTAATTAGAAAAATCTTGGCTTATTTAAAAAATTAGATGCTCAAATAATTGCATTAGCGTTGTCACATAACTAACCTTGTAGCGAAAACTCTTATAAATATATTATTGGTCTAACATGGAAATGTGGATTGGTTGTTCACAATAACTTCGGGCGACTGATCTCCAAGTAAAGAACGATATTCATTTTGGAAATCTCTTTGGGCAGAGGTGAGAAATTCCAAAACTAGGCTTTTTGTTTCTAAACAGAGATTAAACAAGCGATGTTAATTTAAAAATTGAGTATTCATCGTAATTAGGAAATATATTTTTTCAATAATGCCAAGAATAGTAAATTGGAACTCACCATCGTTATTATATTTTTTTTCTCGCAGAATAGTACTTGCGATATTTATTAAGGCTGAAATGTGAGGTTTGAGGACGTCGTGACCAGCTTTGTAAAGAGTTAAAATGCTTTCAAAAACAGCCTTGTGTTCCTCAAAATCTTCAGTCAACGGTAATTGATTTAGGAATACCGGAAAGACTTGGTCTAGAGGTAAAATCGCAAAATTTGTGCTAATAAGTCGAGCGATAGCACCGACGACATTATCTCTAGCTCCAGCGTGAGCTTCATTTTGGATTCTGTTCGACAAAATTTGCAGGATGTCAGGATAGTACCTAAATAATTTTTGTTAAGGAAAAAATATCTTCAAATCAGAAATGATTTTACAAATTTAAAGACAATATTTTTAAGGATACTTATAAACCAAATCTTTTCCATGGAAAGCAATCTCCCCGATTCCGTAGATCGCATTGTTGCGAACCTCAGCGTTCGGATCGTTCGTAAGTTTCAGGAACGATGGTAAAATTTGGTCGACAAAAGGTGCAGCTGCGTGTTTTAGTCCAGAGAAACATTCAGATATCGCTCCAACTGCAAATGATCTTTGAGCCTCGGTCTTATTCTTTTTCTGTTAAAGGATAAATATTCTGTTAGGAATTTTGCTAGAAAGAAACATTGCAACTAGAAATAATTTAAATAACAAGTACCATTCGTTCCATAAGTAAAGGCAGGACCATTTGGAAGAAAGCAGCAAATTCCTCGGGAGGAATTGTCCTTCCAAAATTAGTTAAAACGTCACCCGCACATTCTACCAACAATTCATCTTGCTCAGCTTCCATATCCTCTTCATCTGCTTCCTCCTGATCTTGACAGTCAGTTCTTCCTAAAGTAGAAGAGATTAAAATCTCAATTAAGGAAATGCTAATCCTGTCATAAAAGAGAGGTTGCGATTATATCGAATCTTTAAACTGTAATACAATAATAATTTACCTGCGAAAACTTCCGTAATGCAGTTTTTAATTGCATCCTTGTGCCCTTCGCCCACAATAACATCAGATTTGATTTCCTTCAACATCTCTGCAAGAGCATCTAAACCCCTTATTACTACTGTACACTCAGAGTCCAATCTAATTATTTCAGAAAGTTTGGGCACCAAAACTGACAAGGCTTTCTGAGTTGCTAGTTTACCCTCAGCGCTATTAATCTTGGAGAAATTAATGGCAAACTGAGAAAGCGCATCTATTGCAGCAGTTTTAATGTCATCTTGAGGATAATTGATGACCTTGAAAACCTCTTCGAAGCAGACTTCAAGGAAAGGCATAAATACTTCTCTAAAAATAAACAGAACCTTTAGTATTAATGAAATCAATATATGGAAGTCATAAATTTTTACGAAACATTTTTTGAAACGAACTCTGTGTTTTGTGCGATCTCCTTTAACGCGAGAATAGCCTCTTCTTTTTCCTCAACGTAGGCATTCTCCACACTAAATCCGGCAATGTCATCGTCGTCGTCATCATCCTCGTTATCCGTATTTTCGATGTCTTCTTCTCCTTCGCTTTCACTATTAGCACCGTAATTATCGTATACTGGAAATGCAGCATCTTCGCTGTCTTTGTAATGTGTCTGTGACATTAAAAAAAATATAAAGAAATAAAAATTAATATACATATTAGATAGACTACTATATTATTTATTACTTACTACAACGCCTTCAGAGCTTTTAATACTATTGATCATCTTATCGACGATTGGAGAGAGCGCGAAATTCATATCTCTCTTCATAACCATACTAACAGAAGCGAAAAGTCCATAGACAGATTTCTTCAAATCGGGATCAATGGTTTCCTTCAATAAATTCATGCCACATTCGAGTGATCTTGCAGCTAAAGCAGCCGTCGATGTATTACTGACTTTTTCTCCGACAGTTCGAACAAGCACCCCAAGAGTATCTGAAATGACAAGAAAATATTACTTTTATACAATTTTCTAAATTTAAATATTATTCAGACCACTTAAAAAAATGTTTATATATAATTACCAACTGCTTGAATTTGTAAGCACATCGTCTCCTCTGATTGTTTTTCAGTCAAATAAGGATTAAGTATCGCGAGGATTCTTTCCAAATAAGGAAGCATGTTATCTTTACTCGCGTTGGCTGCTGCACCAATCGCACTTAGAGAAAGTTCCCTGACGTGCACTGGCGACTCAGGATCCAAAGTTTCAAACAATCTGTCCATCAGAGTCGGAAGATACGGCAATAGGCTTTCGTTCAAGTTTTCGCAAAACATCTCTAAAGCGTAAAACATTCGATCGACTGAAGGTGGCTCTTTTTTCTCCTGCTTAATAAAAGTGCAAACCTGAATTAGGTACTCGAATAAAATCGGCAGCAACTCTGAGGAATAACGACTTATGTCAGGCTGAAGGTGTTCCGAAAACTGTCCCAGCGCAAATAGAGCAGCATTTCGAACTACTGGAGTTGGATCTGTGATTCCTTGGCAAATGCAGCGTACAAAAGTTTCGAGATAGGACGTCCGAATGTATTCAGAACAGCCTTCTGCCAAAACGGCCATCGCCAAATAAGCTGCTTTCTTTCCATAGATATCTGAACCTTCCAAACCCGGTTCAACGTGTCTCAACAAGTATGGAACCAATTTATCTGGAGGTAAGTGGAGAGCAAGTAAGTCTAAAGTTTGGGTTGCGCATGTCATTGGAGTTTTGTCTTCGTTCTCTCCATTGAAGTAAACTTCTTCGTTTTCGTCATCTGGTCGCGAAGACATGAGGGTAAATAGAGTGTCTGTAATTTAAGAGTAGAAGTTGATTTACATACATTTTGAATCTGAAAGATCAAAATCACAGAAGTAGTTTTTATAGTGTTTGTCTGTTACCTATAATAGGTTCCACCATTTTGCTTTTGACAATCGCCTTTTTCTTAGTTCTCGTGAGACAACCGACGACACTAATGGCTTTCACTCTCAAATCATCACCCAGGGCTTTGTTGTTGGCGATGGTAAGGCACATGCTAATAAGATTTTTTAAATGAGGTGAGACAACAGTGACTGCATTCTCGCAAAGCTCCTCCAGCAATTCGAAACTTTCGGCAGCTTTTTCTTCATTGGATTGAGATAAGGCAGCGACTGTATTCATCACTCGTGGCATCATTTCGTGATAGACGTTCACCATCTACATTTAAACAAGTACATAAATATAAAATAAATTAAATAAATTTATTTTAAAAAGCTACCTTAATTGGCTAATCAAACATAATTGAATAAAATAATTACAGGTTGATTGTTGGAGACGAAAGGTACGAAATTAAGCATCGTTTTCAGAATGTAATATGCCACTGGACTCGCAAGATCTTGAACGCCATTTAGAGTTTGGTTCAGCACAACCATTATCGATTCTGAAGTAGGCAAATATGCGTCGTAGGCTATTTCGGTGATTATCGATAAAGTGTATAAACCCAACTGGAATAAATAAATTTTTAGATATCTTAAAATTCGTAAAAAAAAAAAAAAACTTTTTTATCGTATAAAATTCCACGAAATCGTTAAAAAATTCCCGGTTATTTTTCGATTAATAGATATCCTGTTTGAGTATTAAATATGGTTTTAAGGGGTTCTACCTCTTTCTCAATTATATTATCACTCGTAATCAGCTGCTGCACAAATTGCAGTGCTTCCGGCCATCCATTTTTAGACATTTCGTGCTTAATGATTACTCCGATTAATTGAGCTATAGCGTTTTTCACAGACTTCTCGGGCTCATTAACCAGACTCTGTAATAAAAAAGTCGTAAATGAAGACAATTAAACGAGACAGGCGAAAATTTGTCCAAGTGATTAAAGTTCTTTCACCTGCAGGATGACTGCTTTGAATTCAATGCGCATTTGCTCTGACAAAGCTAGCCAGTTCTTCCATTTACTGTAGCGTTTTCTGAGAAGAACTGCTGCATATTGTCTCATCTGAAATTTAATTAATTAATTAATCTAGTCTCTAATATATAGAATTTTAACGTATCTGCCTTAAATGAGATTAATGACTAATAACCTCTGGACTTGAGGCTGAAACAGCAATTTGAACTAGAGCTGGTGTACTTTCAGGTTTCTTGAATGCTTCTCGAAGCTCGGCAGTACCCTATAATAAAATACATTAAAAATTAGTTGCTAATATTAATATTTCATAAAGTTGAAAATACAGAATAGGAGGGTATAATACAACATAACACAATCTTAAAATTCTTAAAATATTTCCAGATATGTGGGTTTTCGAAAGAAGAGTCTGGTTACAATCTAAAAGTAATCCAGATTTAAATTTTGATTTAAATTTAAATAGATTAGTCATCTACAAAAATAACTAAATCCAAAAATATTTGTCTGACTAGGGTAAAATTATACAGAGAAATCCATGTAAAATATTTTAAGTTTGTTATGAAGGTCGATTCTTTTTCAGAATTAAATTAGCGACAAAAAAAGCAACAAATAAATAAAATTCTAATTTTAATTTATTAACCTATCGGCTTTTTGGGATTTTAAAATTTTTATTGATTCTTGGTAGATTTTGAAAAAATGTGAATTCCACAAATACGAAATAATTTTAGTAATAATTACTCGATCTAAAAAAATGTATATCAGACACTCAGACAAAACGAATTAATTGATAACTGTTGATAACTGTATCGTAGTGTGATTTCGGAATAGAGCACCACTATTTAAATAAAGAATTGTCGTGACTTTTCAAAATATAAATAATAAATAATACAATTTTTAGCAAAAATAACAGATAGAAATTTTATTAAATAAATTTTCTGTACAGCTCTAGAAATAATAAAAGATAAGAAAGATATTAGGTAGTTATAGGTTAGGATTCCAATTTCCCTTGTTAATAAATAAAAGAAAAACTTCTTTATACAACAGAGAAATTCGGAAAAAAAGGATTAAATTTCAAAGCTTTTACAATCTGACATAATTAAAAATAAAAATTTTTTGACCGGGTCGAAAAGCACGTGTCTGTTCTACAATACACTGAAAATCAGACAGAACACAAAATTCGGAAAATAATTTGTACAAACCTCTTGTATTTTATCATTATCCGGAAGCAGCAATTTTCTCAGTATTTCCTCCATGTTTGAAGTTAACAATACACAACTTACAATAAATAATTAGACAAAATAACTAGAAGCTGCCAGGAGCCATTCACCAATGTAAAAGTGACATCCAGATTGTAGAACTGACATCAACGCGCATGCGCACATTTGAAGTACAATTCAGTTCAAAAATTTTATCGAACAGGTAAAATGTACAAATAACTTTTCTTTTTTAGTTTTGCTTCTGCTAATCAATATATTAACTTTAAAATAAACTTGAAATTCATTTCGAATATCAAATTGAATTCAATATACAATTAGATAACTTAGATAATAAAAAAGTGATTCTATAATTGGAATCGACTTTTTAAGTGGAATGTAATCGTGCCGGGTGCCGGCAAGTGAAGGAATGCTAATTGTTCAAGCTAATCAAACCTATTTAAAATTTATTCACGCCCAAGACAAGAATTAAAATTCGAAAAAATTGTAACAGACCGTTAATCAGTTAAGGATGTTGGATCCAAATTCTAAACTCATAATGCTTTTTCTTTATTTTACTATTAGAGTTAAATACTATTTTACTCTGAAAGAAAAAATATCTAATTATAATACATGTTCACGGAAAAAATAACTGTTCCAAAAAATGGAAAAAAGTATGTCACTTTTGAACAGGCCACAATTTTTAGAAAATTTCGTATAAATTTATCGAAAAGTGGAAAACATTTTACAAATATTCGTAAGACTT
>JAUESH010000041.1:2993631-3004127 GCA_032275165.1 Synergus magnus
AGGAAATCAGTCTTGGAAAAACTAGTCTTGAGTGCAACGGTTCGGTGTATACAGTCTTGGAATCCCTAGTCTTGGAAGACCTATAGTTCGGAGTCCAAAGTACAGTCTTGGAAACCTAGTGTCGAAAAACCCAGTTCGAGTGAATTACCAGTACGAGTGAATTACCATTTCGTGTACGAGTGAAATACCAACGATTAGTGCAACTTCGTAGTGAAGTCAAGTGAACAGATAAACAATACATTGTATGAAAATTCTGCAACCCCTATTAGAGGAGTACTACTCAGACGTTGAACAAGTTAGTGCCCATACATAAGGATAATCAAGGGGAACCAAATAACATAACAAGGAGAAAGGAAAGACGACCAAGGAGAATTATAACAACAACTTTAACTCAGTGAAGACTGGTAAGCCGAACCTGTACATCAACACTTAAGAAACATAGGGTCCAGACTCAAAAGATTAACTCGTAAGGGTCAATATTTTACAAAATAACTTGTTTGTAACCAATTCATTGTAACTTTAGATTAATAAATTTGTCAAACTTAACAAAATATCAATTCATTTGGCTTGTCCTCGTCCCCATATTTACCGACCCGGTAGTAGGTAAGGGACGGTGCGGCAGGGAGAGAGGCCTCCGTTTTATCCGAGCTTGCACTTTGGATAATGCGGAGGTCTCGGATACGTCCGTTCCCGGTAAGAAGGCTTTCATTAAAACTTATTGAAAATTTTCAATTCCTAAGAATACCTTTTTTGTCCTCATTTTTAATTCCCGATTAGGCATCGAGAAAAATCAGTTTCCAATACATTTCAATGAAACTTGGAGTTTTAAAATATAACCTCAAATAAATGAAAAATCGAATTTTTGTTTAGCGCATTAGAATATGCTCCAAAAGCATAAAAATTGCAAATTCTACAAGAAATGTGCACAACAATACGTCATTTTATCGTAAATCACTTGCTTTATTCAAATTCTATCATTCTCAAAAATATAAAATGGTGATAAAAAATTTTTTAAATTATTTTGCACCACTACTATATGAATGGAAATGAATCCAGACAGCGTAAAATGACTAATACTGAGTTCCTAAAAGATTTTTACTTCATAATTATTCCAAAAACGATTAATAAAAATAACTAAAAGTGCAAATTTAAAAGGGATTCATAATTTTCTATTTCAAAGTTGCTTTGTGGTATCCAAAAGTATTTACAAAAATCTTTTCGTCGATGGGTACAGAAAGGGATACAACTTAAGAAATAACTTGCACTGTTGAAGAGATTAAAACGCGAGGACAAAAAAGGGATTGAAAAAAATTCTCTAACTGTCACGTCATCATTGGAAGCATGACATTTTTCAATACCTTTTAATGTAAGCCTTCTTACCGGGTAACCTTCATAACTTTATATAACTGTTGAGGGTTCAAGGAAAATTTGTGTAACTATGCAAAGATTTTTAATTACTTAATTTCTTTATTTTACAGTGTTGACCCGTTCACCCGTAAAGACTGGTACGATGTTAAAGCTCCATCAATGTTCACTAGCCGTCAAGTGGGCAAGACTTTGGTGAACAGGACACAAGGAACAAGTGAGTAATTTTGTTTTTTTATGGAAGATTGCTAATTTAATTTAATTTTGCGCTTTTTATTGTTGAATAAAAACTTTTGATTTATTTCTAAATTTATTATGCTGAATTTTAATGATATTGTATCATGGAAATTAACAATATCTAACAAGGATGGCTACCCAAGTGTCCGCTTCCGATTTGATTCGTTCTGAAGTATGTTCTAGAGCACTAGAAAATAAAGTGCCCGTATTTTTTTGTAGCTCCCCAAATTCATATTCAAGGGGTGAAATCACCCTTCAAATTTTTCGAATAATTACTTGAGAAATATAATTTTCAATGAAATTAATCATTTAAAAGGCAGTGTAAACTTTATCTAGACTGAAATTATGTTACTAGATTCCAGTAAAATATTGATTTTCTGACCATTAAATGATTAATAAAGTAGTATAAAAATACAAGACGTTATATCCTTTTACCCTCCGTTTCAGATTCAAAGAGGGTAAACTACCCTTAATGCAAATTTTTAGTTTCTTGAATAATTGTAACAGTTGCAGTTGAATGGTCGGTAGAATGTAGACACTTGGGTAACCTTCCTTGTAAGATTCAATATTTAATTATACTAATGGGAAATTATTTGACAACTATTTTTATTTATTTGTTTATTAATGCAACCCCAGCTCCACTGTAGCCTCCGACAACTAGCTACCGTGGCGTTTAGCGTTGCTATAAAAAATGGTAGCCTAAAATAATTTCACTACCAATGTCCTGGTATTGAATAACTTGGCGCTTCCTACAAATGGTTTTAAATAATATTCAACTTTAATAATCCCTTATTATCACGAAATTAATGTTGGAGCTTACTTTTGTTTATTCAGAGATCGCCTCCGAGGGTCTGAAGTTCCGAGTATTCGAAGTTTCGCTTGCCGATCTTCAGAGCGACAATGATGCGGAGAGGTCGTTCCGTAAATTCAGGCTGATCGCTGAAGATGTACAGGGACGCAATGTCTTGACCAATTTCCACGGCATGGACTTGACCACCGACAAATTGAGGTCCATGGTCAAGAAATGGCAAACCCTTATCGAGGCTCACGTTGATGTGAAAACCACAGATGGATATCTCTTGAGAGTATTCTGCATCGGTTTCACAAACAAAGATCAGCAAAGTAATAGGAAAACTTGGTACGCCCAACACTCCCAGGTAAAAAATTCAATTCAAAGTTATAAATCGCAATCTTAATTCCATTTCAATTTTGTAATTTTTATGGCAACAAGATTGCGTATAATAAATGGACTCTCTTACCACACTGCTTCTATTGAATGGCTGTAGTGTTATTAGTAGTCGCGACAATTTAACAAAAATAATAATAAATGTGATTAGAGTGATAACTTGATTCATTTTATTTAAGGCCGCGGTTAGTCGTTCAGTTTTTTAAGACGAATAGAAAAATATTGCTATTTGTTTATTTAATACAAACAAAAATTCATCATCCAAAAGCTAATTTTTCATTCATGTTTTTTTGTTGGATTTATTTATTTATTTTTTTTTTATTTATTTTAGGTGCGTAATATTCGCAAGAAGATGGTAGAAATCATCAACGATGATATCGCCAAGAGCGACTTGAAAGGTGTCGTCAGCAAACTTCTCCCCGACGCAATTGCCAAGGATATTGAAAAGGCATGCCAGGGAATTTACCCCCTTCACGATGTCTACATCCGAAAGGTTTGTATTTTTATAAAAATAGATTATAAAAGCGCATCTACTTTATAGTAAAATTCACGTTAAAATAATGATTCTCAACAATAAAATATAAGATACTTGTAAAATTCTCATGAAAAAGTCATTAACTATTAAATGTTTTAATTAATTAATTTGCGCAACCCCAGCTCCACTGTAGTCTCCGATGATTAGCTTTTGTGGCGTTTAGAGATGCTAGAAAAAATACAATCCTATTACCATTCGATTACAGATTCCCTAATGTTAAATAACCTGGCGTTTACTACAAATAGTTTCTATAAATTATAAACTTTAAATGATTGACCTATTTAATTGACTAAAGACAGGCGTATTTAATAGTTAATCATTCTTCTAGGTAAAAGTATTGAAGAAGCCCCGTTTTGAGTTGAGCAAACTTCTCGAATTACACGGTGACGGAGGTAGCAGTAGCAAAGGAGAAGGTGGTGAAGCTGGTTCCAAGGTTGACAGACCTGAGGGTTACGAACCACCAGTACAAGAATCCGTTTAAGCGGTAATCTTTTTAATTTCTTTTAAAAATAAAAGCCGCTTACGGTGCAGATCTATTGAACTTTTTTTTTATTTCTTCCAACTACACAATCAGTTCCTCATCATCTCTTATACTAGTTTCTTCTTATACTAGTAAACATATTTGAATACAGAATGAAATATTTTTATTCTCTAGTTGAGGTAATAAAAAATCGCAAGTGTTATAATTTCGCACGACTGATTGTATTACAAAATAGAAAAATATTTGGATTACATATTACTAAAATTACGAGATTGAGCTTTTCATGTTTTTGCACTAAGTATAATCGATCTTTAATTATAAACGCCTTTGTGGCATAGTCACTACTTTAGAAACAGAATAAAGATTTTAAATCTTCGTAGATAAATACAGAATCATGAAAGATTTATTATAAAGCTCGTTGATATTTAAACTTTTTTAAAATTTAAAGAGATTTTAATGCGAATTTCAACGCCTAGAAGAAATTAATGCTTCATTTAATCATCTAAAATACAGAGGTATAGAAAAATTAGAATCTAAAAATTAGGAAGTCAATCCTCGAGTGACTAATTCCCAGCCACTAACGAGTAAAGCACGGAAACTTGCACTCCAGGAGGCAAACATGTAAATCAGCATTACGAAAAAGAAGATCTTGGTCAAAACATCCACCCAGTACATCCTGAAAAAATAATTAATTTTCAAATTTAAATCTCTCAAGTGATTTTTGTTAAATGATAAAGAAACTAAGTAGAATTTCTTACACTCTCATATGTCTACGAGCAGCAGGCAGAGTTTCTATCGGTTCATTTAAAATATAAATCCTCGCAGCCCTTATGCAAGTTTCAAAATACTTGTCTATGTCCAAATCGTCCCCATGAAGCTGATAATTATTTCTTTCGCGAGGATTTAATTTATCCCGAATTTCTGTAATATTGTCATTTACAAAGTCCCATTGATTATTAGCGTAATATTCGAAAACTTCGAAACCTTTCTGAATGCGTCGATGTACTCTGCACATTCTGAAATATAAGATTGTTTTTTTTTTTAATCATTAGATAGATATCGTTATATGATAACAAAAAAAAATATTTCATAAAACGATTATTTGGCTTTTTAGAGAGGCATGCTATTTTATAAATTTATATTTTATAAATGGAGAAATTATTAGTTTAGTGTTTATAGTAGAGTGGTCTTACATCGGTTTGTGTCCAGCGAGGAATATTAGGGCATCGATGATGTAGGCGGGTATCATGTGGAAGAAAAGAACACAAATATTGTGCATCAAACGAGATTTCTTCATGCTGCCTCCAGGATACCAAACCACACCGTTTAGAGGAACTTTTTCTGTGATTCGGCGACCTCGTTCTATTATTTCTGCCCATGTTATCTATACGATAATTATATTAATTTATTTAAAAATTTCACATTCTAGCTATAAAAAAATATAGATACGAGGAAGTCGGTTAAGTCGCCAAATCGCTACCCTGACGGTGTAAATGGAACTGTTACCTTAAAATCGCTACTACTAGTGAGATTGTAAACTCTTTTTTCGGTTTCCTTGCAGTACAAAAAGTTCCAGGAAGAGGCCAAAATCGCATTTACAGCGATATCAACCGGCAAGTAATCGGCATATCCATTTTCATTACAGTACATTGTTCTGATAACTCCCTTTCCTGCTCCTATCAAAAGTCCAGTTGGCCCGTTAATATTGTCCGTCCACCCCGGAATTGGCTCTTTCCATACTGGAATCACTATGCTCGGCCTGCAAATAATTAATTTACATTCAATTTATCTATTGTTATAATTATCTAAATAAGCAGGATTGCCACAGGCTAATGTACCTCAAAAAAGTCACAAAAGTGATTAATTTGATGTAAAAAGTGACTAATTTTGAACAAAATAGTGATTAAAAGTAACAATTCAGGGTGGCTACATGTCAGGGAAAAGTTAGGGGAAAGAAAATTTCTTAAGGAAGTCAGGAAAATGTATATATAGCTTTTACAGTTTATTTAACAGATTTTAGAAACTTTCGAAAAATTTTGAAGCATTATAAAGAATTTTAAAGGACTTCATAAAATTTTAAGAGATTTTTAAGAAAGTTTAGGGAATTCACAGAATTTTAAGGAATTTTAAAGTTCCTTGTGGAATTTTAAAGGATTTTAAATAAATTGTAAGAATTTTAAGAAATTTTGATTTTTTAAAGTGATTCTAAGGGATTTCATTCATCACAGGTCGTCACCTATTCACCTTTTTTCACCTATTTTGGAAGTTTGTCACCTTTTCACCTTTTTTAAAATGATATATACAATTAAATCTTATAAAAAATTAATAATATTGTAATTATATGATAATTCCTGGTCATTTGCGGCTTGAAACAACTTTTCCGGCTAGTCAGTCAAAATATTTTTATTTGACCCTTGTAATTTTTAAATTGATTTGAAAAAGTCTTTTGAATTCTTTTTAAATCCTTAAAAAAAATTTTAAATCCTGTGAAATCCCTATAAACTCCTCAAAAAAATTTTTAATGGTTTTCTGAGAAATTTTAAAATACAGTTTACATTTTTGCACTTAAGGAAAATTTTAAACTTCAATTTGAATTCGTAATTTAAATTTTATTGACATGGATTGGAGGTCAAATTATTTTTTTCCATTTTCTTCGTTTAAGATTGCTTTTTTTGTCACCTATTTCTCACCTATTTTTATTTTAAAAATTCACCTTTTTTAGTAACAATAGGTACTGTGATGACTGGGATTTTAATGTTCCTCGTTGAATTTTAAAAGATTTTGTGAAATTTTAAAGGATTACATGAAATTTCAAGAGGTTTCTTGTAATTTTGTGAGATTATCAGAAATTTTAAGGGATTTTAGAGTTTTCGTGGAATTTAATATATTTCAAAGCATTTTAAATAATTTTAAAGGAAAGTAGTAAAACTTTAAAGGATTTCGTGGAATATTAAGAAATTCGAAGGAATTTCGTAGAATTTTAAGAAATTCTAAGAAATTTTAAGGCGTTTCTGGGTATTTCAAGGAATTTTAAGAAATTTCGAAGGATTTCATGATATTTTTATGGATTTCAAGACGTTTCTATTAATTGTAGAGATTTTTACGAATTTTAAGTGCTTTTAAAGTTTTTCGCAGAATTTTAAAGGATTTTAAGAGATTTTCATATTTTTGAGAAAAAATCGGAGTCTAATACACAGGTTTAAAAAAGTGACTTATAGTGACTGTGCGGCAGTCTTGTAAATAAGAAATAGGTATATAAATAAGGAAACAATTAAATATACCGCAATATAATTGCTGGAATATGAGGCATGGCTTCTTCGACAAGACCTTCTGATAAAGCTTTTGTAAAAGCATACGTATTCGGTAGATCTCCCAAAATTTTATCAGTCATAGCTTCTACAACCTCGTCGTCCATCCACTCGACACATTTTATTATTTTGTGTGGATCTGCTGGTGGGGGATATGGTTTTTCTCCCAGAAGCTAAAAATTTTTTTTTTTTTATTTATAATTTGTAATTCAGTTTGAAATTCGTAAATATAAGGATTAGGTGGTGCTTCTACATGGGTTTACAACTTTGATTAAATGGAATTATTTGATACGAATTGGCTATTCTAAGACTTTTGTATTTTTGATAAAACATACCTTTTCTTCCAGGTGACAGTAAGCTGTGCTAATGTGTGCAAAGAGAACTAAGTTTTTCATTTCTTTGGCTAAGTCCAACATTTGCTTTGTGCCACGCGTGTTCAACAATACGGCTTTTTTCAGCAGTTCATCAAACCTATTATAAAATTTAGTGAGAAATATGCCATTAAATCATTTGTTGATTTTAAATACGAATTAATTTTTTTAGAGGCTTTCTCACCTGACTGTAGCTGCTGCATGATAAACAATGCTGACTTTTTCACATAACATTTTTCTATCTTCAACTGATAATCCCAGTCCTGGTAGAGACACGTCTCCGTTTATTACCGTCACATATTTTTTTATAATATCAATTCCTCTTTGTTCTTTGACTTTTTCAAACAACTGAAACAAATATGTAAATTGAAATATTATTGGCTTTAAAAAAATCAATTGAGTTGAAGTTCCAGACGTCTAGTCTGACGAATATTTTTTACTATTTTTTTTTTTTTTTTTACATTTATTGGATTAAGAATATCGAAAAAAGTTCCTAAAGCCATTTTATTTTTATTTGTTAACTATCAATAATTTACCCGGGATTTTAAGAGATTTCAAGTGACTTTAAAGAATTTCAAGGGATTTCACAAGATTTCAAGACATCTAAAAGGACTTCATCAAATTTTAAGCTACTTTAGGGATTTTAAAGGGATTTTAAGAGATTTCGAATGATGTCAAGTGATTGTTAAGTTTTAAGGAATTGATTCTAATGTGGAGGAAATCAAGGGATGAAATCCCTTAAAATCTTTTGCAATCCTTTAAAGTCTCTTTAAAATTCCATTAAATTCTATGAAATCTCTTAAAATCCCCGACAACATCTGGTAAATTTATATTAATAAATAAATACAAATTTTGAATTTTGGGAACTTTGTAAATTTTTAAAAAAATTTGTATTCCAAAAAATTTTTAAAAGTCGTCAGACTAGACATCTGAAACTTCAGCCCAATAAAAAATCAATATATTCAGAAAAATTGATACATTAATATTAATTCATTCATAATATATCCGGACAAAAAAATCTACTTTATATGAAAAAATTGTTTTCTTTCTTTTGTCTTGTTTAATTTCATCGCCAGGTGACAAATATTGAATCTAAATAGGTTAAAGTTTATATTTAATCGTCCACTTAAAAATGAACTTGCGTAAATCTTAACTTTTTGTCCGCTGAAGTAATGATTTTTTTTATTGTAAGAAAATTTCAAATTAAGAAACGAACTTTAACTATGTACTTTGATTGACGCTTCAACATTTTGAGCCATGTGTTTTTGATAAATCTCATTAAATCATGCAAACGATAAAAATGTCGTCCCTAACATTTGGTAGGGACGACTGAAAATTCCCGAATAAATAATTACCGAAAAATAAAAATCCCGATATTGTAAAATTGCCGACAATATAAAATTCCCGAAATTAAAAATTCCTGACACTGGAAAATTACCGACCGAAAATTGTCGACAATATAAAATTCCCGAAACTGTAAAATTTCCGACACTAGAAAATTCCCGACAGTGGAAAATTTCCGAAAAGATCTCTAAAAATGTTTTAAAAATATTTTTAAAATACAGAATAATTAAAAAATGTTTTTTTAATTATTATTTAAATTATTTATTTATTAAAATAAGTTTTTTCGGGAACTTTACATTGTCGGGAATTTTACAGTGTCTTGAATTTTATATTGTCGGAATTTTTATTTTTCGGGAATTTTACAGTGTCGGGAATTTTCAGTCGTCCCATTTGATATTCTGACTGATTCTTAAGTAGACCTTTTTTCTGAAAGTTCCTTTTTTTATTCAGCCATTACTATCAATAATTTTTTCTGTGATGTTTGTTTCAAGGATTATATTATACCTATCGTATTACCAGGTATTATCAAATCTTGTATTATGTGAAATTTTAAATTTGATCCTGGAACCTTGAATTTCTCACGTAGGCCATGAACAACTTGAAAATCTCGATTTCACGTCTGATCAGCATTAGAATGGAACAACAAATTTAGTATAAGAAATACACGTGTCAGTTTTATTAAGTCTATTAAGATTGAATTTCATTATTTCTATAATTCAGCATCGGAACAATCATATTATAAATTCAACTTAGCATTAAATTAATGTCAATAAATTAAGCTTAAAAGTCACAAGAAAGCAGCCCACATTCAATTCTACAAATAAACGCGTTTGGAAAATGCATTTTTTTAAATGAGTTTAAAAGTTGTTTAATTTACATTTGAAATAGTTCATGTTTCAACATTTCATTTTAAAAATGTTAACGACTGATTGTTCATTTATTTTCAAAATGAAATTTCGAATACAAGTATAAAACCGAATTAAATATATGTACTTATTAATAATAATTTAATTTGCATCATAAAAAAGGCTGAGGTATCTTATTAAAGCTGTATGACCACATTTTTGTTGCATGCACTGTTTTATTTCTTTTATTTTAAATTGCTGAGACCGACTTCTTCTTATTTTATTCCTGACTTGAGAGTAATAATGACATGCGGGAATTCCCGTTTTGGTCAGGCGTCATTGGCATCTCCTGATTTTTTTTTGTATTTTTATCACTGGTAGTCACGTATGCACCTTTTCAACTCAACTCAAATCCCTGTACGTTATATTTAGAGTTATATCTATTCAATATAGATTATTGATTAACGAATTTCTAAACATAAGTATGTTCAAAATATTATAATTACTTTTTTAATTTTAAGACAGGGTGGCCACATGTCAGGGATGACAGGGAAGTCGGGAAAAAAGTTATCAGGGAAATGTGAGTAGCTGTCAGGGAAAATATAAATTGATATACATACATAATAATAATAATAATAATAAAGTACGATAAACTAATTCATTCATTTTGTTGTCATTGGAGCTCCTACGTTCAGCTCAATTGACGTTTGTCTTTGTCTTGTAATTACCGAAGATTTTTTTTAACGAAAATTCAAATTCCCGAAATTTCATTTTCCCGAAAATATAAAATAACCGAAATTTCAATTTCCCGAAAATATAAAATA
>JAUESH010000041.1:3036917-3047616 GCA_032275165.1 Synergus magnus
ACATTTTCTTAGTCAGGTTCATAATGACGGCGCTAAAATTCCCAAAATAAATAGATTCCCGTTCGTTGACTTGTTCACTTCCCTAATCTCTTCGTCTTATATATAAATTTCTCCGTGACGTAATTCTAGCTCTATGAAAATACATCAAGAAATTCAAGCGTAAGACGGGATTAATTTCGCTGTAGATATGCGTATGAGGAATGCATCTTATCATCCATACTTCACATATTTGCATCATTCCCACACATTTACTTCCAAGGTTAATTGCCTATTTCCAGAAATGAATTCTTTCCACCTAAACAAATTCTAAAATATCTTGAACAGGAGATCCTACATTTTATAATCTCCGGATAATTATCTAATTATCGCGAAAAACACAGAACACGAGAAAAAAGATCATCACCGATTTAAAAATTTAATAGATATAAGAATACACCTCTCTCTCGCTTCTCTAGTCTTCTCTTCTTTACTTCTTAAGCTTCAATTTTTGCTTCAAACTAAAGAATTTATAATTTCCTCTCCACTTTATTTCATTGAGAATGAGCTCATCAGAAGGTGAAATAATTGATCGTGGCGCCTTGCCATATTTATGCAGGCTAACGCTTACAGGAGCACCAATTGAGGAACAATAAAATTCTAGTTTTCTCAATCGATTTCAAGAATAGAGACATTTAATAGCGATATCAAGACACCTGTTCTGACATCATTTTAATTGTGACAAGTACAGATATGAAAATCTAAAATTACTCAAAATTCTCTCAACTCTACAGAATATGCTCACACTATTTTAACTGAAAATCCTCGAATTTTATAGCAGACTCACTTCTCGCGTGATATGACAAATTCATGCATTCGAATCAGTCACAATTAATTCAGAATCAGTGAAATTTTACTAGAAAACAATCATCTACTTCTTGCTAACAATGTTTCAAGAATTCCCGCCTTTATCTCCCTCTACTATTTGTCACGCCCCTTTACCACACCCACTTTTGATCATCTACAATAACCACGCCTATATCACACCTAATTTCTTTGGTAAACACGCCCCTAGGACACTCCCACCTTTTTTTATAAAACCCATTTTCCTTGATCATGTGTAATTTCCCCGTTGACATCTCTTCTTAGCCACGCCCAAGAGCACATTAACCACGCCTTTGTGGCACGCCCACCTCTTTGACCACGCCCAATTTCATTAGTATACTCCTTTGTCTCGCCCACTTTGGTCACGCCCCTTGGATAGGTTTTTAAAACACGCCCACTTTTCTTGATTTTTATTTTAATAAATGGAAATGAAACAGTTTATTCTGGCTTGGAAACAAAGATATTGAATGAAATAAATTTCTTGAGAAAGAAATAATTGTCAATTTTAAAAATACAGGAAACCTGCATAAACCTGAAGCTAAATTTTAAAATAGAAAAAAATACGTTATAATTTAATTTCAGAATCATAATCGAGGTGGCGAAATATTATATCAAAAAATCGTTTTCTTCATCCCTAGGAGCCCGTGCGAGGCAGCAAGCATCGAGTCTCTTAAAACACACCCCAAAGTGTTCCCAAACCCTAGGGGGTGGTTTCCACTATAGTCACTGAGATCTACAACCCCTAGTAACATTTCCGTGCGCATCAGTGTCGGACCTGGAGGGATTTCTCTGTTGGCAGTTGCCCCAAGATGGCGGACTCGGCTGGCATGCGACGGGCACGAGCAGAAAAGTGCAAAAATTGCGAGTACTCCCCAATTCTGTGTTAAATCACTCGTGTCCGCGGTGACTGGAGACGGAGACAGTCTCGTGGAAGCGGAAGGCTCACTTGTACTTAAAAGGTAACTTGAAAAATTCTCCTTCCCTCCTTTCCCTTCCTAAGCCGCGCCTATGCTCCTATGCTGCACGCACGATAGGCTTGTCGCATCTCAACTTCCTTCCTTCCTTCCTTTCTCCCTTCCATCCCATTTATTTCATCTGCAAATTAATTATCATCGATTTTAAAAGACCCGAAGCTCCCTTCAATCTCGTCTCTGTCACCAAACTCGGTTTTTTCGAGTGTCGTTTCTCCCTCTCTGGCAAATGTACAAAAGCCGAAAGTCTAGCAGAAATCTGTCTGCTAGAGATGCCTGGATTTCATCTCGAAAAATGAAAAAAAACTTTTAATGAAAAAAATTAAAATTTGCGTGAAAATTGAAAGTAATGTTGGGATCGTTTCGTAGTAAAGATGAGCACGGACGCATCCACGTTCTCAATGGTCGCTAGCACTTGGTTAATTCAATAATTTTATTAACTCGTCGATATTCATCCGTGTCACATGCGGCATCTGTGCATTACTCCTTACACCAGATTTCCTGCTCTGCTAGCCTGTCGGGCCTTTTGCGGATTCCCAGGGGCCTTAATGATTAGGGCTGGCCCCAGAAATCGAAATGATTTAATCCACTTAGACAAGTTTATTGATTTCTTTTGTATTGTTTTCCAAAAAAAAAAATTAGAACGTATAAACATTCAAAACGTGGTGGAGTCTGTGCATGGAAGATAACATTTTTAATTGTTTTTCAAATGAAAAAGAAATTTAGAATTGAGGATAATCAGAAATTGTAGATTCATTTGTCAATGATTACAAATTGCAATGGGAATATTTTAATACTGACAATTCTGCTTGTAATTAACAATTATGATCATTATTATTAAACACTGAAAATCATGGACTATTTATAGTTAATCTTAATCAATATTGGATATTAAAATCTCGAAAACTATGAAAAAATAGCTGTCAATTGAGAATTCTTTAAAAACTTGAAAACTATTTACAATGGAATTGTGGTTGAAGTTTCAAATACCGATTTTCATATGTTAGTTTAATTTCGCGTCCTTGGTGCAATATTTAATAATGAGAATTTATACAATGTCGAATTATTGTGGCAGTTCCAGTTTCTAGGATTTCGAATTTTGCAATTAAAAATTCCAATTGGAATTGACAATACTAATCAAAATTGCATAGATATTCATAAATGCCTCAATTTTAATCGCAATTGTGAAATTTGATTCGGAATTTTAACAGTAATATTATCTAAATTTTAACAGCAATTTTTATCTGAAAAATTGCAATTGAAACTACAAGTTTCAGAATGTTTTCATTCATACCGACGGTGGTAAATGAATAATCTTGGTTCTTTCCTTATGGCGCTGCGAAATCGATGTGGGGAGTAAAAAAGAGGGTGTGTATGCACATGGACAATGACACACTATGCATGAACCGTCGAGTGAAAGCAGGAGGGAAAACGGGAAATGTGAAACTGTGAAAGAGTGAGAGGGAAGAGGAATGAGACTCATGCATTTGCCATTCCTCTTCCAGATTTCTTTCATTTTATTGTTTCGGGATTTTCTTTGGATCTCGGAAAATAGTCGAGACCCCGAAACCCTCTATGTAAAATCGATAAAATCTTGCTTCCTTTTTCGACGCCAAAGAGAAGAGTCACTTTGTAGTCGCGGTAGGTTTATCCCGCAAAGATTGACTTAAAGCTGACGCCCCCTTCTCTCCTGATATAAACTTTATATTGCAGTCTATTATCAATAAACAAGAGAAATGTTACTAAACTAAAATCCTTCGTAAAACTCTTGTAGAATCACGACCTAAGAAGCTTATTCCTCACTCGAAGAGTTAAATAATATTGATGATAAATATAGTAAGAAAATTAAATACTTAACGCAAGCTAAAATAATTAACAGTAGGTCTTTGGCTTTTCCTCTGATGGAGAAGGGTGACCTATATCACGCAAATTCAGTTTTGCGAGCGGGGTGAAATAATTCAATTCAATACTAGAAAGAGAATGGAGAACCATCCCCCCGTGGTTGATATCAGTTCTCAAATCATTTAATTAAACCGAAAGATCTTTAGTCACAGAGTTAAGTACCCTTGAAAAATTCTTGATGATTTTTTAAAGGAATTATTGAAAACAGTTTTCTCAGTCGAAACAATACGTTATGACAACTAAAACAACTGATTTACAAATTTATTTTTAAACAAATCTCATCATTCGCGGAAAAACATTCATTCTCAGGAATAAATATCCATATATTTAAATGTATATAAATATAGCTAACCACAGTGAAATTCTAAATGATTTGAGCGATTATATATGGGAAAACATATAAGGTTGAATTTTCGGGAATTAAAAAGAAATTACGAATTGATTTCGCGTGAAATTTTTTAAAAATCATAGTGTATAAACATTAACTATTTGAATTCAAAATTTCAATGAGTATTCCAATACAGAATGAAACTTAAGCTAGATTGAGGATTGATCGTAGGAGGATTGCATAATAAAGTCATTCGCTATATATCACCATTGTATGTCTAATGCTTCTTAATAAATGCAAATCTCAGAGGATCAACCAATGAAATATCTTCTGCAAATACAAAAATTGTTGATGTGCTGAAGTTTTCCTTTCATTCTCGAATTTGCCAACAATTCTGCATTGATTGTGTTCTAAATTAAATGATTTTAGATTGGAACATTCATAATGGTTTCGTATCAAATTTCAATTGTTCAGAGAAGACCGTTCAAAATGCAATACTTTTAAATTGAATTATTAAAAACTGTCGCTTTTGCAGGCAGCGAATCAGCAAATTGAGAAGCCACAACATAACATTTTCTCGTGCAAAAAGAAAGTCCTCTGGAGGCTTTAAAACAAATTTGTAATTTTAATTTTTAAACAATATATGTGATGATATATATAGTAATGATATATATTATGTAAAATTGTATTGCGCATCCACATTAACAACCACGTCATCTTTTTTCCTCTAGACAAGAAGTTGTAGTTTTTAAAATTTTCAAATTAAAGCTTACAACTGACCTTTTTGAAAAAAAGTCTTATAATTGCGGTGATCAGCTGTTTGGTTTTGACGCAGTTATCACAAATTTAATTAAATTTATAATTATATTCACAATTACAGATAATTATTCAGTTTGAAGAAAAAAAATTACTTCATGGTGTTGAATTATCCCTCTTTATTAATGAATTTCTTGTTTATAACGCGAGGTTAATTAAACTTTTTAGTAAATTTTTATCGAAAGTAATTTGCAAATATGTAACGCATGATTTTTATACAATTTTTAACGTATTCATCACTTTATTATTCACGAAGAAATTTAATTATGTAGTATCGTATGATATAAGCGAAAACTTAGACACTGACGAGAAATAATTCAACCCAATAAAGTATGTAATTAAAAATTAAATTCAAAAAGCTGATTAATATTGACAAGACGAAATCCCTTTGCCGATCTGTTAGTACCATTGTACACGTAAATTGCATAATCATGACTGAAAACTTCTGAACATTCAAATGAACGAGTTTTTGTATTAATTGTATTTTAAACCAGAAACAGTTTTAAAATATTGATACATTTGCATTAAAAATAATTCTGTATGAAAGAAACTTGTAATGTGTATTGTTATTTTTAGTTGGAACAATATTTCTGGATAAAAGAGAATTGGGAAAAAATATTTCGTTTATTTGAACGTTCATAACTTCTGTTACATGCATAATCCACCTGACATAACTAAAACATTCCTATTGACAAACCTTTCGGAGTGACCCTCGTACTATTCTAAAAATGGTTTTGATTATATAATGTGAAATCTAATAGCGACTCATTCTTTAACAAAAATTTTATTTGCCACGCTACTCAAAAAGTTTTTAGGTATCTATGGAAATAAAAGTTCCGTCAGAACTTTTCTGAATGTGTGCCAAACTGCACATAACTCTTTAAAGTCAAGTTTTAAAAAATCTTGTCCTTTAGTAAAAGTTATGTTTCTTTTGAAAATATACAATGCTTTTACGAAATTTAGATGTTAAATCCGAAATTATATAATAGATATACTGGGATTTATTTAATTTATTGACTTCTTTAACTTTTTCTCTTCCTGCGTAAAAGAAAATACGTAATGCGGAAATAATACAGAATAAACTAAACTAAACTCGTTTATTTTATCTAAGGAAGACATTCTATTAGTGTAGTGTAGAAGTACGTGGAAAGTGGCCATTGAAGTAGAACCACGTAGAAAGTGGTGAATTCAGAGACTGATTTAATTTAGCAAAACTCTTCCACTGACTCAAAGAAGGTAATATAATTCATAATAAGTACAAAGGCCATAATTACCACTGATTCCAAAATTTTATTACTAATTCTCAACATTTCTGATCCACAAAAACAATAAAACAAGAGTTCAGTCACGTAATATGAAGTTCGTGACACTCTCTAATTTATCACTGCTCTTACAATTATTTCCGTTCATTCTGCTGCAATTTTCTCTAAAGTAGTATAATAATTCTTTCCGGTTAGCAGAGAGTCTGATAGTTCATTATACTGATGCTACGAGCGTGAGGTTCATTAGGAAGTTAAAAACATTATTGGTAAAAGAATTTTTCATTGTTGGTTCATAATTTTGTTAATGAATTGTATTGCCTAGGAAAAAAATGTCCGAAACCGGAAAATGCCTGGAATTTTGATTCTTTGATTGGAGTGAACACTTTTATATCACTTTCTGCTCAAAGTTGTTTAATTTAATACCCAACAGATGGTTCATTGCTTGAAGGCTTACAATTTCTTTATAGTATTGTAATAAAGGTTTTAGTTCCATGATTCACATTAAATTAATTAGCAAATTCCACATACGTGTTCCACTTTAATATTTTTTCAAGCACTGCAGGTTGTTATATTGATTTAATAAAGAGTAGGCAATGCTGCATCTCATTAAATAATGTGACGTCAAAACATATGTACACTATTCGCAGTTTCAGAAATTTGTCATTTACAAAGAAGGTACATACGATTTATACAAAACATGTTTATAGTGAGACGATACTATGGAAAAGATGCGGCGTTGATTTACGTTTTTATGAAAATTGTTCGATAATTCTCAGAAAATGCACTTGGGAAAAATTTAAGAGCGCTAAAAGCATATTGTTCCATCACAAAAAAGTTTCGCAAATGAAACGAGGAGATATCTTTTACTAGAGTGCTTTTTTAAATATTATTCTTGAAAGAAGGCAAACATACATTTAAGAGATCACAAATTCAAGAATAAACCTTCCAGTAACTTTCGTATAGATTTTTTATTTTCTGTGTGGGAAAATGTAGAAGAATTCTTGGAATTTTAAAAAAATGTTCTATTCTAGCAGCTTGATTAGTTATACAGGTTTGGTTACCATTCACGTTAGAGACCTTGTCCTTCATTCTATTGCGTTGGAGCCTTTCAGTGGAGAAGTCATTCACCCTTCTAATGTATAATCTTCTATATCTATAAATGTGAATACAATCATTCTTTTTTCACATTCCACATTTCTATGCTTCTGTCTTGAAATTTCCTTTATATTTTTTAAAATAAATCAAATCTTTAGTAACTGTATCTAATAACTATGTACATAAAAAATCTTTTTTCTTGCAATTTTGAAAATATAAATAGGAAGACAGAAAAACTAATAATCGCGTCATCGTGACTCTACATTGTATAATATTTAACCGTAAATCATAATTTTATATTTGTATGAAGGTCGTGAGATATCAAAATATTATCAGTGTTCTTTGCCGTACAGTTCATGGTAAAATTTAATCCTGAGAATTTGTCAATTATTCTTTTTTCTATTTCGTCGAATTTCTTTTGAATTATGTGGAATTAATTTAAATTACTTTAAATTCTTTTGTATTTTATGAATGTTTAAAAATTATTTTCAGTTCACTTTTATTTGTTCAAAATTGATTCGGAAGAATCTGGAAAACTGGGAAATGAACTAAAATTTGAAATCGAACCTTGAATCGCCACCCTGATATCAAAAAATTTGAAAATTATTTTATCTCGGCTAAGTAATTTTTTTATTGACATCAATCTCTCGATTAAATAATCCAGACAATTAGTAAATACTTTTGAAGCTGAAACATAGCTGTAATAACAAGTTGATTCTAAAGTATGAGAGGAAAAAAAAAGAATGAATGTGTAATCCTGTCGCTCAGAATACCGCTGGTGGGGCCTCATGTCATCCTATTGACCAGATATAAGGTATCGTGACGGGCCCACTACTATCAGTTGCGCGTTCTTTCAAACCCCGAGTGCACCGCGTCGATAAAATTTTTTTCTGATTATGTGATAAACACATTTTTCCAATTGTTCTATCAGTTTTAATGGAATTTTCTTCAGTTGAGTTCAGTGATATAAATATACTCAAAGTGAATCTATGGAAACAATGATCGTGAATCTTACAGTTTTTACAGGTAAAACTTGTACAAGAAAAGTATAATACCTATCTATTTTTATTTAAAAAAAGAGCAGACGAAAAGATTAATATTCAGAATCGACCAATGTATTTTTCATTTAATAAATTACAAGTTGAAAACGACTTTTCTTCGGTTTGAATACAAAAAAATGTACTTTCGTCATTTCTATCCCAGATCTCAGTCAGTTCAACTTTAACTGTACGAAATCAATTATAACCATTTAGAAATAATTATGTCGTACTCTTATTTGTAAAAGCATTTTAGAAGAATATTAGGTGCCATAGATCAAAAATGACAGATATTATCTACAGAAACTAGATACTAGTAACCCCGTAAAAACTTGTGTAAAATGAGGACAAATCATATTCCTTAATAATTTGATAATTTAAGAGTTGATGAACCAGTTATAGATTGAATTTTAAGCTGAGAAAATATCTCTTGAGCTAAAATCAATTGGTGGAGGAATTTGAACGTTTCATTCATCATTTGTTCATATTATTAAGATGAATTGAAAATAGGTACTTCCTTGGTCAGTGGGACAGTTTTGAATCATTCATTCAAGTCTAGAGTGTTTAAGAAACTTATGCGTAACGCTTGAAAAATCGGCTACAGGATATTGGCAACGTATGTATGTGTGACACCAAACTGTTACTGTCGTTTCTAGCGGTACTTTACTCGTCTTACTTTGCCTTCGAATGTCTACTCCTCGCTCTTGAATTTCACTTAAAAGGTAATTGAAATTCTGTTGCTTAAATTTATAAAATATAAACTTTCACGTCAAATCATAAGTAGACGCCAAAAGTTTATCAAAATGATCTAAATAGAAAATTTACTTCTTCCCCTTTTTTTAGATTTGTAAAATTGAACTGAATTTCGTTTCAGATTTAAAATTATAAGACATATAACAGTAAATTTAGTATCGCCAACTTTACATACACAATAATAAATATTTTTTTACTAAAACTAGGCAACCTGTCTGCATGAAACGGAGGTAAATCGACTAGTTTTAGCGAAAAATATTTATTATTGCAATCGTAAAATAGAAGCAACTTCATATTTTTTAAGGTTTTTTTTTTTTCGTCAACATTTAATATAAAACCACGCTTTGAATTGTGAGAATGGGCTCAAATAAACGAGAGTAACTAGAGCAAACACATCGAAAAAGCAATACCGATGCGTTACAGTTAATATAGAAGCTTTATTTTGCCTGTAATATCCAAACCACGAACTTGCATATTAATACAAAAAAAAACTCTTCTATCCTTTGCACACCATTTTTCAAAGGGAGGTAGAATTGATATTTATTTTCGATATTAGTAAAAGCAATTTTTAATCAGTACTAAGTTTTCTTTATTTCTTAATTAAAAAAGACTCTTAAACTTTCTATAGATTTTTAGAATTTTTATTTTCCAAGCAATTAGATATATTTGAAAGTTTTTAAATTCGATTTTTCTTGTTCGATTTTGTCGATATTTAATCAAAACATTAAATGGACCTTAATTGTCAAGACTGGTGAAAATTTAATCGATATTCGATTCAGGCATCTGAAAGTTCTAGCTGGGTAGCTTTTCACATGTTAGCTCGACGCTCCGACGAATTTAGATTTAGATGCACTCTGGAATTTACATAATGTGACTGTGCTAAAGTTTCCATCTCTATTTTGTACTTCTGCTTTACTTTTCCATTTTCAGTTACGTTCAGCAGTCAAATTATAGTTCAAATGCCTTAATTTAAAATAATACTTTCATGCATTCAAAATTAGATCCCACTGAGTGAAAACTCTTGTTTCAGTAATAGAGAATTACATTTTTTTCACTTTAGTCAATTTTAATTCACCCAAAATAGGAAGTTAATAACTGCGGACTATCGAAATGATGACTACTTGCTTCATATTTGTGTTCTCTGCGTTCAACTAATCGATTATCGATACTACCGTTCCTATAGGAAGCAACATTAAGATAATGGTCCATTACTTAATGAGTGATTTGTTTCTCCCGACGAAGTTCTCTTGCCAAGATAATTAGTCCAGATTGTAGAATACGTTCCAGGAAATTAATTTTAATGCAGAGATTGCAGAATTTTTCTGATAATGTGTCAGTTTCCATTTTTAGGTACAAATTTTCAGAAATGGATAAAGTAATTTTAAAAATTTGAACTATTTACTCATTACTAAGATAGTATCACAAATGATATTATTTCTATGAAAATAATTTTATTCGATTTCTGATAATTAATTCAGTTGCCAAATTTTCACTTTCTCCTATTTCACTTAATCATGTAAAGTATCAAATTATGTATCTTTGTTAGCCAATAAAAGGAGTTCTTGAAGATAGCATGTGGCAATTAGTTACGGACATAAATTTAATAACGCTTTTATTTTTCATTGGTATTCTACTACTGAAAAATTATGGAACATAAAAAATTCTTGACACTGT
>JAUESH010000041.1:3070972-3082309 GCA_032275165.1 Synergus magnus
TAACTTCCGATTCCGGTTATATAAAAGCTCGGTGGTGGGGGAAATCTGTCTCAACTCTCCTTAAAGGATCTCTACTTAAGTGGACAATAGGTTGAAAATCTATTTAAAATGTAAAATGCAAAATGGGTTTCTTCTTCCTATTTAAAATACAAAATAGAAAGTGGCATTTTGCATTTCAAATACCTATTTGAAGTGAATTCATTTGAAATAGTCACCCAGTTCTTGTCTTCATATATCTGTATATGTTCATGGCTTAACTGATCATCCAGTGTCATTTTATACCAGATAATATAAGAGTACAAGTTGCTGCAGTCTCTCAGTCTCTCTTTATATCCGCTGACACATAAACAGTCATGATGACTAGTGTTATATAAAACAGTGAACAACAAAATTTAACTGCGTATTTTAAAAAATTTCATTAATTGTGAATAAATAGAAAAGTTAAACTTGAAGTTAGCTCTACTTAAATTTTATTTTTTAATATGTTCGCTTTCTATACTTACTTTTTTTAAAAATATAAATTGTTTATAACTTTAAATAGATTTCTTATAAATTCATTTATTTATAAATGAAAATGAATATTTTCTTTACGGAAAAGTTTCTCGAGTTGTAAAATATTTAAGATAGCAATCATTATTTTCGGACTACAAAACTTTCGATATAATTACATATCAGAAGAAAAAACACGCCTTTAGTTCCGAATAAAGAATTTTTGACAATTTATGTGAGCAGTTGATGTTTTAGTGACAAGAATGCTGAATAAAATAGCAGTTGCGACGGAAGAAAAAAATGATTTAGAATTATAGAAGTATACCCAGTTCTTGTCTTCATATATCTGTATATGTTCATGGCTTAGCTGATCATCCAGTGTGATTATATACCAGATAATATAAGAGTATAATTTGCTGCAGTCTCTCAGTCTCTCTTTATATCCGCTGACACATAAACAGTCATGATGACTAGTGTTATGTAAAACAGTTAACAACAAAATTTAACTGCGTATTTAAAGAAAATTTCATTAATTGTGAATAAATAGAAAAGTTAATTTCGTACGTATTTCAGAAAAATAATTAGCAGTCAGTGAATATTAAAAGTGAAAAGAATTGTGAAAATTGATAAAAATGAGTCCATTCATAATTCTCACAGCAACAGTGATTGCCATAATTTTGTGCAAATTTTTGATACAGTTTTACGAATTTATAAAATTCTGTCTCGTTATGAATAAGATTCCAGGACCTTCGCTATATCCATTTCCAACTCTAATTTTTGAAATGTTGAAACTTAAACCTGAAGGTATTGTAATATAATAATAATTATAATATAATAATGTTGCATATATTATAATAATAATCAGTTCCACTAGTGATTTCGTTTTACAAATATTTTTTTGTTAGATCGATTACAATGGACTACTAACTTGAGAAAAAAATATGACAATTACGGAATGATGATGGTATCAATAGCGAATGAAGCCGCAGTTATTATATGGAAGCCACGCTATTTAGAGGTAAAATGATATAAAGACTCCGATACGACCGACAGTAGGTTGTGCCCATTTAAAAACTAAATTTTTTTTTTTGTTAAAAGTCTTACCCCCTGAATTTATACATTTTAACACAATAATCAGTCCATACTTTTTGTTTTTTTCAATATACAATTATTTGGATAATTCAGGATACTTAAATTTATGTAATATGTGAAAATAAATAAAACAAAAAAAAAACAGGAATTTTTTTTTTTTTTTTTTGACGAAAAAATCGGACGGGGTCAAAGTTTTAAAACGTTTAAGAATGGCAGATTTAAAGTACCAAAGTTACTTAAGTTAATAAAAATTTCGAGGTCTTACACCTCCTGAAATATTTGTTTATATAAAATAATTTATTATCCACGTTTTACTTTATATTAAAAAAGTGAAGAGTTGGATCACTTCATAACAATAATTGTTTATTTTCCTTAGGTAATTTTTCCAAGTACAGAAAATATTCAAAAGTCGTTTCTCTATGACAAACTTGAACCCTGGTTAGGGCAAGCTCTTTTAACGTCATCAGGTAATTTATGAAAATTGGTAAAATAAAAAATTCATGAATTTAGATTTAATAAGTGCAAATTAAATCGTACAGGGCAAAAATGGTTTCATCAGAGAAAAATGATCACACCAGCTTTTCATTTTGGTGTCGTGGATTTATTTACTCAAACAATGTCAGAAAAGGCGGAATTACTGAATCAGATAATCGAGGAAAGAATTAGAGAAAATCCAGAAAAACCAGTGGACTTTTTTGAGCTCGCTATTAGATGTGCACTTGATATTATTTGCGGTATTTCAAATAAAATATAAACTAATTTTGATTCAAAAGTTTTAAATAACTGTTATCAATTTATATTAAAATATTAATTTACTGTTATATTTTAGAAACGGCAATGGGAGTAAATATGAATGTGCAAAGAAATTATAACACTGAATATATAACCGCTCTTCACAAGTACGTAACGTATCGTGTACTTTATATTTATTTTATTATACGTGTTATTGCTTAATTTCAATTCTGTTTAATATTTTTCAGAGCTGCCCTGACATCTCTCAACAGAGTTAATTATCCTTGGCTTAAGTGGGATTGGATATTTTGGAAAACCAAAAGTGGCAAAGAGTTCAAATCTGCGGTTGACACCATGAGTAATTTTACTATGGAGGTATCGAAAGATAGAATAATTATAACAACGATCTGCTTCCAAATTTGAAATACATATATGTATTACATTTTTTTCGAAACAGATAATCAAGAAAAAACAGCAAAGTCGAAAACTCTCACCAGAAAACTCTAAGGGCGAAGAAGATGACGTAACTGGTAAAGAAAAATCTTATTAAGATGATTATATTTTTTTAAATTCATGCAAATATTTTAACTGGATAACAACCTATCTATCCTAGGAAAACGAATAAAGAAAGCCTTCTTGGATCTTCTATTAGACCTAAACGAGAAAGAAACAATACCAATGACTGTAACTGAATTGAGAGAACAAGTAGACACATTTATGTTTGCAGTAAGTTTCACAAAAATTAAGCTGCGAGGGTCAGAATTTATTGTACCGGATCTATTTTTTCTTTATTTCCAAAAACAGCATCGTGTAGTATTAGTTTTCATCTTTAAAATCCATTTTCGATTGCCGCCTTTCGATTTTTTTAGCTGAAATATGCAAGTTTGAATTTTATAATACTGATCATCATCATCACCATCACCATTAGATTTTGCCTTTAATGGCTGGATGATACGTTGATTTTGTTATTTATTTACTTAATTGGTTCTTTCTTAATTATTTTGTTATTCATTAGTTGTTGTGTCTCATTCTTATTTGCTTCTTTTTCATTTTGAAAAGGGCCATGATACAACGGGTGCTGCAATAAATTGGACAATTTTTAATCTCGGAAACAACCCTGAAATTCAAAAGAAAGTTCATGAAGAATTGGATGAGGTTTTTGGAGATTCAACAGAACCAGCAACAATGAAACAAATTGCAGAGTTGAAATATCTCGACCGCGTGATTAAAGAAAACCTCAGATTGAATCCCTCGGTTCCTGAAGTTGGAAGAAGACTGACTCAAGACATCGAATTAGGTACACAACTTTTTGACAACGATCCGTATACTGCATGTATAAAGCTTTCTCTAATAAAGCAGGTTTAACTAATTAAATATTCAAAACTTTTTAGATGGATACTTAATTCCTAAAGATTGCAATGTATCATTGAGTATCTTTACTTTACACCGAGATCCAGAACTATGGCCTGATCCTCTAACATTTGATCCAGATAGATTTCTGCCAGAAAACTGCAGAGAACGACATCCTTATGCTTACGTTCCCTTCAGTGCTGGACCCAGAAATTGTATAGGACAAAAATTTGCAGTGGCAGAACAAAAAATAGTTCTCACAGCAATTTTAAGAAAATGGAGGGTACAAAGTGCAAGGACTCAAGCAGAAATGAAATTAGTTTCCACTCTTATCTTGAGACCTCATGAGGGGAATCCCATGTACTTCATTCCAAGAAGATTATAGATAAGATTTCTTGGAGATTAATTGAGCGGCTAATAAAAATATTTCGTTTGTAAAAGTGGGATAAAAATTCTCCAGAGTAAAAATGGTACAAGAGTTCTCAGAGCAAAAAAAAGGAACAAGGAGAACCAATCAGTAATCGTATTGGTGCCGTGAGGATTCACTTTGTCCCATTTTTATTTTGAATAATTTTTTTTCGCACGTTTACGAACTGCTTTCTCCATTTTTACTTTTAATCTCTCAATTTTATATAACAAGTTTCAAAGCACTGCGGCCGAGGAATGACCTTTTCTTTTTGAGTAGCCATCGTAGAGGTGTCCTGCAATTGAACGTGTAAAACATGGTCACTTTAGTTTTAATAAAAAGTCTTTTTTAAAATGACTTATTTCGTTAAACTTATTATTACGCCTCATCACACTTTTTTATCTCATCACTTATCACATTGACAAGTATTATCATTAGATATTTTTTCGCTCTGATGTGTAGCTACTAATTGAAAAAGTTTAATGCTATAAGCAAAAAAATAGCTAATTTTAACTTTTAAGGCCATAATAGAAACTTTCAACTCGATTTTTTTATCCGACATTTTTTTCCTACAATGCCATTTCTACATTTATTGAGATATCAAATTGATAAAAAAATTATTTTGAAATTTTTTTTAGTTTAATAAAAATTAAGCACCAGATAAACGTACTTTAGCATATTTTCTTTAATTTCAGAAATTTTCAATTTGATATCTCAATAAATTTAGAAGTAACGTTGCAGAGATACATGGCCTTAAGGGCATGTGTTACTTACCATATGAGCAAAATTTGAAAACCCGGGTATTTTTCAACAATTTTTACTTTAAAAAAAAAATAATAGTGCAGTCATCAAGAACGTAAATATGAACGGCTGTGCACTATTAGTTTTTTGAAACAGTAAAAATTGTAGAAAAAAAAACTCGGGAAATCTAAATTTGCTTATATGGTAAAGGGTATGTGATACTTTGTTATAAAATCAATTTAGTTTCACCAACTTTACATTGGCAATAATAAATATTTTTCGCTAAGACTAGGCCATTTACCTGCGAAATGGAGGTAAAATTGGCGCAACTAAACTTGCTTTTGTGGTAATTAGCACATGCCCTTAAGGGTGTTGGAAGTAAGTTCTAATCTCAAAACTCGATTTCCTCATTTTAATCATCAAATATTATAATTAGATATTTTTTCGCTCTGTATACGTAATTTTTTTAGAAATAGAAATATGTCTATAGAATGAAAAAAATTTGTGTTTGAATACTGTTTCCTTAAAACGAGGAATTCGAAATCAAATCTCAAAATTCATTCTCTTCATTTTACAAAAAAAGTATTAAAATGATACATTTTTTCGCACTGTATGCATATTTTTATTTAAAAAGTTAATTGCGCTATAGAGCGAAAAAATAGTTAATTATAATATTTGTTTAGTAATATGAGGAAATCGAACTTTGAAGTTATGAACACCCTTAAAACCCACAGGAATCGAAAGGTAATTTCTAATTACGCAATATACCTATCAGCTGGAGAAAGACATCAACTTACGGTCGATCACTTTTATTCGGAGAGAGTAGGGGAAGGTCAAAAACCGCCCTACAAGCACCCACCCTCGGCGAAACATCAACAAAAGTAGGTTGCATGGGTTGCGCGCGATTTCGTATCAGAGTCAGAGAGTGCCAGAGTTGAAAATATCACGCTGGGTCGTGCTGGGGGTGAATCGAGCAAAATAACCATACTGTGTTATTGATTTTCCTCCTGCGATCCAGAAAAGGTCTCTGTGAAAACCCGTGAGGAAAGGTAATGTATTAATAAAGGAATCGATTATTTAAGAAATGTTTCATGTTTGTATCAATCATATGTACCACAAGATAGTTCGTCAAGAAATGACCCAGCATCCCTTGCGAAGTTCGCACTTCGCCAGGTGGCGACACCATCCACTGACATCCCTGAGACATTCACCGAGCTGTCAAATCGCGTAAACTTGTTTGTATATGAGATCGTTATCGGCTCGTTTTTTGTTGCAAAAACTCGAGTGTATGTGTTTTTCTCATTTCTCTGACAGCCACAAGTTAGTACACATCTTACTTCTCGAAAAAATGCATTCCAACCCGGGGAAAAGTAAAATCGAAGGCTTTTCATGGCAAATCTCTACGACACCGGCGCTACTCCTTTATAGAGCTGTCATTTTTTTTTAAGCCCTTTCTTGGCTTCTTTTGAACTCTCATTTTGACTGTTTGAGCCCGAAATGAAAGAAGTAACAAGTGCCATTCATTTTGAATCACCAATTGTAGTTTGCGATTTTCTAATGTTTATTTTGTTTTTCGACAAGTGATCTCCCTTGCGATTTTGCGTCTCTTAACCTAACAACTCAATTAATATCATTTTATAATTATTCACTGGCGGTCTACTTCTTTTTATAAAATGGAATTCTATTATTGATCTAGACGTTTGAGTGAATTCCTTAATAGAATCTTTGTGATTGTGTTAAATAATAGCAAGATTCATGTCCGTTTAAATTTATTTAATAATGATATATTTTGGATTTTGACGATGGGAATTTGTTTTTTTTTTCTTTTTATGAAGAACCAGGAACACTATGACACTTTTGTTTTAATTCTTTTTTGGGAGATTGGGATTCTATCACTGACAGTTGTAGTCATGTTGGCATTTTAATAATAATTTAAAATTGATGCATATGATTAATTATAACTATGAAAATGTAAATAGTAATTATACATTTTGATGCTCAATTTACTTTTTAGATTGACTTAAAACTCGTTTCACTCATAAAACTGTGAAAAAATATTATAGTTATAATAATAATATTAATTAATAATAATCTTCTATGAAAAAGTTACAAATTTATTCCAGTAACTCGTGAAATCTCTTAAAAGTCCTTAAAATTACTTAATATCCCATAAAATATTGTCTTAGATTTAGTTCCCACTTATTTTTAAAATACACAAAGGTTTTGTATTTGTATTAAAATGAAATTGAAATAGGTATAACCAAGATTTTAAAGTTTTAAAGTTTTTGTTAAACCTTTTACAATTCTCTGTGATTAGAATGAGCCGAACCACGAATGAGAAAGAAGAACTTGTTAAGAAATCATTGTTCAACTTCGTTAGAAAACAAGTCCCCACAGCCCAGTTGAGGTAATAAAACTTGCAATTAAATAAAGCATTAAGGGTGTTGGATCTAAGTTTTAACTGGAAATCGAATTTTGAGATTAGAAATTGGATTCAACGACCTTAATTCAACAACGAACAAGATTCTGGTTATGAAACTTGTTTAAATTCTTTCAGCTTGATTGACGATATCGTGCTCAGTTATGTGGTGAGCATGGTGGAGGAAAGTGCTCTTGAGGAAGATTTAGACGTCGATGGATTGTGCGAAATGGTATCTGCTTGTCTTCCTGAGTTTTCTACAATCGAAAAAGAAGCTGTCTCCAAGTGGCTACTTGACGTCGAAAGCAACTTGCGTCAAGAAAGCAAGGATAACGAAAATGGTCAACCTTTCGATCCTCTGAGTCACATTAGTCTAGCGGCTCTTTTGCCTCCGGATACTCAGAGAATGAGGGTTCATCACCTTTCAGAAACGAGCGACGCTGGTAGTGATTCCAGTGGCGAATACTTTGCAGAGGTAAAATCTGCCCTAAGTAAAGTCTACCTACAGGATTTTAGCTTGAACTTATATAGGATTCTTATAAGTAGAGCATCATCTATGGTTTCACTTTAAATTCATTTTGATGTTCTTATTTTAATTTGGGTAGGAGTCATCTTGGCATCAAGTGGCACTTTTGCAAGAAATGTTTCCGGGTGCGAGCCCGGCTGAAGCACGTCATTGTTTGGCGGTTGCTGGTGGTGACATAGCAAAAGCAGCTCAACTTGCACTGCATAGGCAAGAAGCTGGCCAAAGTATCGTCAGCAACCTTACGTTCCTCACTGTAAGTAATGAAGAACTAAGTAAAAATGGAGTATCAAGTCCAGATAAATCTACATTTATATTAATACTAGCAGATATTTACTCGGTTCCGATAGGTTCAAGGGTGAGAACCGATGTTAAATATTATAAAAAAATACCGTCCCAAGAATGAATTTCCTATTTACTCTAGAACCTTTTTTTTTGTTGACAGCCCAATGCTCGAAATAAAGCCCGTGTGAACGACGAAGAGTTGAAATCCCGTATAATCGCTCGCTACAGTTACGTAGATAGAGATGACGATTCTCGTGAACACCGACCAGTGGCTCCGAAGACAGAACCAAAAAAGCTGGTACGGTATCTGGACAACAAGATCGTAAGTGTGAAGGGTGAACGTTTCACTGAAATTAAACGTGGAGAAGAGGAAGATGGTAACGAAGGTGCAAGAAAGAGAGGCCACTGCCGCCCGTAACCAGTCCCCTTGCCTCCACCCCCTGATCCACCCCCTTGGAGGCATATGATTACAGTTTGAATAATTTCTTAGATTTCTCCCTTCGCGGTCAGAGCTAGGAATATCGACAGAAAGCATTGGATATCAAACTAATCGTCATCCAGTTGTCAAATCGATCTTCAAACTAAACTAGAATTAATTCTTTTTATTATAAGACATTCATAGAATTGTCTTTCTCGATCTCAAAAGAATCTCTTTCGATTTTTTCAAACAGAAATTGAATCTCATTCAGTATTTAACTTTGTGAAAGTTATTCTATTTTTCAAATTAAGGCGAATTATTTATTTTACGTAAGACGTTAATTATGTAGTTAGTGTCAAGTCGACCTTCGACTTTTGATATCCAAAGCTTGATGTGTAAATAATTCTTACCATCGAGCGTACAATGGCCACGCGTGATTTATCTTGTTTTGGATAGTTATCTTAACAAGATCCACTTTGATCTAGCCAGTATTTCGATACGCTACTGTACAGAGAAAGAAAAGAGAATATAGAGAATTGAGTGACGCTTTGTCAAATTTAATACGTTCCACCTCTTGACTTTCTTTGGAGTCGAAGCAAAATTTCATTTCGAAACCGGAACTGGTTTTGAAAATTAGAAGTTGCTTCTGAAACTAAAGCCTTTCGAAGAAAAGTAAGCGTTACAATGAAGAGTCGCGTATTTTTGGGCTTTCAAGTTTGCGATGGAAAAAACATCGTCTATACGATATACGAAAATTGTATATATTGAATGTCGCGAGATAAAGGAGTTAAAACTCAGTACAAACTGTCATCAATTTTCTATGTAACCATATTTCACATAAATGCGAGTGATACGTAAGTCAGTTGGCTATTGTAACCTCGGCTACTTTATTTTACTTCTATTTAAGTTATGGCAAAACCGCACTTTTATTTATCAATCCGAGCAAGACTTGTTAATTTTTTTTTTACAGTTTATCGCTTTTTACCTCGCGCGCATTTATTTAGTTTAGTTGATAGCTGAACACGTTTCAAATTTACTATTATATCGAACCAATCCTGTATAAGAACAGGGTGTCCAGCGTATGGGAAAAGCGGGAATTGTACGGGAATTTTATTGGTGCGGGAAATGTACGGGATTTTTTATTTCCCTCGAATGATTTAATTATGTAGACAGTTTTTATTGTAAAAGTTTTATTTTTATACTTTAAGTTTAGAGTTTTATTATGTCTATATTTTATGTTTACAAGAATTCCCATTTTTATAGGAACATATCACAGAGCAATTTTTGGTCCGATATATATTTACAGGAATTTTGAAAAAGTTTGCGGGAAATGTACGGGAATTTCATCACGCGTCTTCACTGGACACCCTGAAGAAGAAGTATTTTAAATTTACATACTTTGCCCGATGGTGGAGACAAATTGGAAAATAGAAATCCGATTTGGCCCCAATGGACGTGTAAAATAAATACTTTTTTAAATGGGCTACTATCAGTGATGCAATATCGAAATGAAAATATCAATTTTAAAAATAAATTTATCCAAATCAAAGATATTATTTCATATCTTTTGATAGTGGAAGATAAAAAAATGCAACATCTCATACCGATTTATATCGAGTATGAAAATATTGCATCACTAGATACATTGGTTCCGATACTTAATTATCTAACTAATACGTGCTTACACTGCGATTAAATGATCTTTGTTAGCGACAAAATCAGTTTTCATGCTGTGGAAAATGCATCAAGGTAAACGAAAAAAAGAAGGATATTGGAGAATCACGTGCATTGGAACCCACCGAATTTTCATAGCAATCTTTTATACCAAGAGTCTTCTGCAGGATAAAGTTTGCGAAATATATACCCAATTTGTTCACTGTTTTCTAGTATTTTGTACAAAACCCTAAAGTCAAGTAAGAAATATCAAGATAGCAATCGAAAGACATAAAATAGTGCACCGCTTGGCTTTCAAATCAAAACAAAAAAAAAAGTAAAAAAAAAAACCGAGGTATGAAAATGTTAAGATATAAGATTCGTTTACCACGCCATATGATTTACCAGTATTACTATTGATATCTTAACTACGAATTATTATGAGCATTAAATAGAACACGCATGATGTAATCACATTGAGTGGTAGAAGCTCATTTAGATTGCATATCTCGAGAAAATGTAATGAAAACAGAAAAAGATCTTCGATTTCCTTCTGCCACTTTCGCTATCATATAGTAACTACGATTAATATTATCGTGTTCTTATTTGTGATGGACTGAGATGTAAGATATGATATTTGTATTTTTCACGATCTTATTGTTACTTTCTTAGGTTGTATAAGCTTTTGCGATCGATAACGTCTTTTTATCTAATTAGTACCTATTCTAATTGCACCGTCGCTTACCAATTTCAAATTAAAGCCATCAGAAGACGCATCGACGAATTTGATGCATTTTTTCACTAATTGCGTCCTCTGTCGACTTTACTTTGATGGGAATTGATTGCGAAGAATATTCTAAATAGGGAGATTTCCATTACTGGGAGAGAAAATTTAAATTCTAAGAAATAAAATTGTTACTTTTTATTGTGAAATTTAATTTTCTCTTTCCCACTGTACAGTGCGACTGAACCACCTTTAATTCATTTTTGGTTTCATTTTTTTTTTTTTTATATTATATTTTTTATATTTTATAAAAATCGGCTTTTTCAAAAAGCAGAGCTGAAATTTTTTTATTTTTTATGTATTATTGGGATTATTATTATTATTATTATTATTATTATCATTATTATTATTGATGATGTATTCGTGGCGTAGTCCCTTAAAGATGGTTAAGCCGCACTGTGAGTAGAATTCTTATTCTAATGAATCAATTTTCGTCTCCCGAATA
>JAUESH010000041.1:3113142-3132704 GCA_032275165.1 Synergus magnus
CGGTAACTTCCGATTCCGGTTATATAAAAGCTCAGTGGAGGGGGAAATCTGTCTCAACTCTCTCTAGAGGATCTCTAAGCAGATCAACGACGACGGACGCGTAGCGGCCGTTAGCGGCGCTAGTTACATAAAATTCTTTTTTTAAATATTTTTCTTCCTTACAAGATGTTTCGGTATTTATATTTGAATACTCTATGAATTGATTTATGAATTAAAAATATTTTTAAAACAGTTATAAATGATAACTATTTTTAAATCTTGACATAATTTTCAATTTTTTAATCGATTAATTTAATTAACCCTTTTAAATTTGACATTATAAGAATTTTAATGAAAATTTTTTTAACAATTTTTAAATTAAGTAAATATATATTATCTGAATTCTTTTATTCCTCTAAAATCGTAAAATCCGTAAAATCAGAACACGTAATTCTTCCTCATCGATATGGTATCCAAGGCAACAGAGAACTTAGTTGAATGACAACAAGCCTAATATAAATTGCACTCTGCCGCAAGTTCGCGTATTTTTAGCATCCTGTTATTGTTAAACGTAAAAGATTATACAAACAAATCTTCTGTAAAATTTTCACTCTTCTTGATAAAAAAAAATTTCTGTGATAATTGAAAGCATCGTAATTACGAGCTACCTAAAAAATCATGCCACTGGTAGAACAATCGAATTATTGCAGTCAACAAATCAACGTCCCACCAAGATTGCCCATGATCCTGAAACAATTTTGCAAAGCTGCAATTAGAACGCAACCTTATGATCTTCTTAAGTGGTCCAGTGCTTACTTCCGGGCTTTAGCGGAAGGCGAAGAACCGCCAACAAAAATTAGATTGGAATATCCACCACCTAGTACCGCTTCCGGCTTGACATTAGGGTTCTTGAAAGTTCTTCTACGACAATTGGGAGGTTGTATTTATACCTAGAAAGAAATTAATTAAAAAATTATTTATATCTTTTTTCCCTCTATTTAGAAATTATAAAGTGCTTAAAACTGCACAATTTAAAAAAATCATAACAGTTGTAAAAAATCTTAAATCGAACTTGAATGTGATATCAATTAACATTTAAAATCTTAATTTAATTGATTAAAATCTTGAATTCTCAGATTATAATAAAGTTGTACCGGTGGATGCCCTTTTACGCAGATGGGATTGTTTATGTCTTGACCGCAAGGATTTGAATTTAATAATGATGATTGGCAAATTTCGACGCAAGTGTCAAGTAAAAAAATTTTTGGCCATTGCTGTGGGTCTATTGGCTTCCAGTATTTTCGAAACGATGATTATGATTTGTGAATTGTTCACACATGAACCAGAGGGTGGTTCTGCAATGATTCCAGTTTCATTATTCATGGAATTATATGGGTTTGTATCTTCCTTCTGTAGTAACCATCTTAAGTCTGTAAGAAAAATTTCCTTTGAAATGAAAAAAAAATTGTTATAAAATTTTTAAAAACTATTTTTATAAAAAATTTAAACATCCTACCTGAGATTAAGTTTGCATAATGTAATTAAATATGACAAATTGGCTTCAAATTTTAGATTTCTGGCTGGACTTCGTTGTGATGGAACTGAAAGAGAACCTGATGAAGATCCTGTGACATGTACTCTCTTTGACGAATCAGAACAAGGAGATTTATATCCAACAAGTCACGATTCTAAAGAAAATAATAACAAACTGAAAGAAAGCAACGTATCCCTATCGAGTCAAGATACTGAAACTGACATTAATCTTGAACTGGAATCTATTTCAAAAGAAGGTGATGAGTCCACGACAAAAAGTAAATTGTATTTCTCGACGCATATCGTAATTTTTTTTTTTTTCTATTAAAATTAAAATTAGTTAAATTAAATATTTTTCATTATGGAAAATGTTATAACTATTTAGGTGATAAAGATAAAAACATGGAAACATTGGAGGAAAAATCTACATCTGCAAGAGAACGCGAAGAGAAATTGTCTAAAAGTGAAAGTTCAAAAACTGAAGGAATTGAATTTTCAAAAACTGAAGATCATCAAAGTATCAAATTAAACGAGTCCAGCAATGAAAGTTCTCGAAAAACTGAAAATCTTCAACACAAAAGCTCTGAAGAAAGCGGTCCGGAATCTCCGGATCAGGAAATAACTGAGTCGAATGAGGAAAAAGTGAAAATAAAAATTCATGATTCAGCCCTGTTTAAAAATTATCCAAATGTACCAGGTGAATATATCCAACAATCATAAAGAATCCGGATGTTTAAAAAAATAGAACAAACTTATGAGACCTAGAGTTTTCATCTCTTAAATTCATTAGAATTATGGATTACATTTTTCAATTTAGGGATAGGACCTCGTTTATTAGCTGAAGAAGTTGCCTGTGTTGCAATATGGATGAGTGAATGTGCCAGAAGACAAGAAGGCATGGTTGGTCCACGAAATCTTCGGCACTTCCAATGTCCTCCTCTAAGCAGACAACAAATGCAGTAGTTGCACAATCTAAAATTTGTTCTTGTTTCAATGATTAAAATTGTCATTAAAAATGTCGACGTACTTCCTCAATACTGATTGTTACGTCATGATGTATATGTATTTGTGTCGTTGAGGATGCAAACTTGCATTGTTAGTTCTTCTAGAGTTTTAAAAAAGAACGTTATGCTAAGATTGTCAATTTATTTACACTATAATGTAATTCTGTATTTAAATACTATAGATGGATTTATTCATAATACAACTATAAAATTAAGATTTCAAATGTTCTATGCTCTAAAATCGATTTAATATTTCAAATAATTAAGTGAACCAGATAAGATTTATTTCGACAGACACACTTTATTTCACTTTTCAGTTCATAAAGATCTTTGTAACAATTTATACAATAATTTATACAATATACGAAAATAAATTGGTTTAAATCATCTTCAATATTTAAGGATTTCAAAACCGAAATGATTTTTTAATATTCAAATTGATAAACTGACTAGCACTTTGAATAGTTAACCTAAGGAAGAACCTACGTATATACAAGCAATATACATCGGAAGAGATTTATATATAGAAATTATTGTTTAAAAAGAAATTTTATAACAAAAATTGTATAATCCTGAGTTTTTTTGAGTAAATTTTTTCAAAGAGCTTCTAAAACGTATAATGTTTCATTTTATAAACGTAGATACACTTTATTTATAAAGTTCATGATGGCTACTCAAACCTTGGAAACAAATTTTCGCATGTTTTTTGCATTTTCAAATTTTTTCTGTCCACAAAATGTTTTTCTACTAAAAAATATAGAATTTCTCTTTTTTTAGTTGAGTAACCATCCGAAAATCACATTTTTCATCGATTGAATTATTAACAAGTTAATATAAATCTATCTTAATAAATAATAGATTAACCTTTAAAGGACCAGCGATTTCAGAAGAAACATGTTCAAAAAGACGCTTTTTTCGGGTTTCCAGAAAACTGAACGCTTGCCCTCTAGGGGTTAAGAGAAAGGTATGATTTAACATTATTTTTCCAATTACATATGTATAAAAAATTAGACGATGTTTGTATATCACAGAGGTGTTATGACAGTATAAAACTTAAAACGAGGGACTTTCTTTATCGTTTACAGATTACAATAATTTGACACAGAACCAAGATACAGGTTGCAATTTTGCTTTAGATGACAAAGTGATCCAAACAACAAGCAACAGTGATCAACAACTTTAAAAGCCATTGATATCTAATTAATTTCATGTAATGAGAATAATTTCGAGACACACGTTCGATGTATTTTGAAACACCTAGAGAACCAGGAATCATTTTCAAATGAACATAATAAATAAAGAAATTAATTATATAATAAATAAAATAGTTTTTAATGTGTAGACGCCATTACGTTTTGCTTCACGATTTCCCCCCAATCTTAGGGGGATAAATTAAGAAGAATTATTACACAAGGAATAAAGAAAAGAATAATAGGTACAATTAAAAGATTTTGTAAAACTGGACGCCATTATGTTCTGCTTCACGATTTCTTCAGACCTTAGAGTGCAGGAGCACTATTTGTCATTAATTATATGAGAATTAATATTTGATAAACAACAAATTTTCGCCATTATGTTTTGCTTCATGATTTTTCCCGATTTTAGGGAGCAGGAGGATTATTTTTTCATATTAATAAGAAAGGCAAAATGATCGAAGAAATAATTACCGTGTTGTTTGCACTGGAAAAATAAATTAGGTAGAATTAATGTAAAAGGAATAATAGGTAAAACGGTTGGAAAATTTGTCCGCCATTATGTTTCGTTTCACGATTATAGGAAATTTTTTGTGGGCATAAAACAGCCTATAGCGAAACTTTTAAAGAAATATGTTTTAAGGACATAATCTATTAACCTCAAAATTATGTTTACAGATAGCGAACAAAATGTTGAGGATCAGGTTCAAAAAACCATTGATGACGGAATTCGTCTTAAACTTCCGGGCCAAAAGGTTTTAAGAACTTTGGGAGAAAAAGAAGAAAATGAATGGAGGATGCTTTTCAGACTATGCTGGAGCACTGGGTATGAGAGAAGAATATCTTGAACAAGAGTTCAACATGTTCACAGAAAATGGCGTGAAGTCAGTGCTTACAACTGTTGCCGTAGCCAAGATTGCCATGCAGTTTCAAGGCTTCAATCCCAAAACCATGGCAAAGTTCTTGTATGAAAGGTGGTTAACGAAGACCTTCGATCCCAAGGATATTGTCTTAGCTGGAAATATCAATTATGACAAGGACTCCGATTTCAGCACTGACATGTGCTATCTTTGTCCCATATTCTGCATGAGAAGGGCCTGTGAGCCTATCATCAGTCGAGTTTGAGACCTCTAAGAGTATCTCCGATCGTCACCTAGAGCACTGAATCCTTCTTTAGAACCAAGAGGCTCAATTTTGATCAGCCGACTCTAGCTCGAATTGCTGCATGCTTTCCATTCTTCACAGTTAAAAAGATTTGTTGATGAAATACCCACGTTCAAAGAAAGGGGCAAGGGAGTCACCTTCTGTGACTGTACCAATACGATTAAAGTAAGGGGTGAGGTGATTTTTCACTACTCCAAGCTTTTAAAAATCTTTCCAACAAGTTAGTAACGATGCTCTCTTGGGCTCGGATACTGGGTGTGCTATTAACTTAGGAGGGAATATGTTACATAGATTTCGAGCTATAATAGAAAAAAGAAGTGCGTTATTAAATCACCAACCTACAGTAGGTACTCATATCAAACAATCAACAAATAGATTAGTTTCGATATCAAAATATGGAGAAGATTATACCATCCATTTCCAGATGCTATTGATTTCAAACATTGCTCGAATTATGAAATTGAAAAATTATGATGACTTAAATTTTGAAATGCACACGAGCTGTGACAGAGATAGAATTTTACCTCACAGCTTATCATGCAAAAGATGGTGACAAGATCACAGTTGTCAAGTCAATTAATCCCGATGAAGTATTGTTAAATCCAGAACTATCTCCTCAAGCGAGACTGATCTGTGAGGATCATCGATATGGCATCAACATCACCATGAGCGAGCCAGGCAAAAAGACTTCCGCCTGACCAACCTACCTTGGCAAGAATAGCAGCTTGTTTTCCTTACTTTACTGTAAAGATGTTCGTGAGTGGATATGGACGATAATTGACATTAATTATATGAGAACTAATATGTGAGAAATAAAAAATTAGGAAAAGTTAATACAAAAGGAATATTGGGTAAAACCGTTTTAAAATGTAGACGCCATTATCTTTTGCTTCATGATTTTTCCCGATTTTAGGGAGCAGGAGTATTATTTGTCATATTAATATATATGTATGAAAAATAATAAATTAGGAAGAGTTAATTAAAAAGGAATAATAGGTAAAACGGTTGGAAAATTTGTCCGCCATTATGTTTTGCTTTGCGATTTCTACCGATCTTAGAGAGCAGGAAAATTATTTGTCATATTAATATATGAGAAATAATAAATTAGGAAGAGTTAATACAGAAGGAATATTAGGTAAAAAGGATTTAAAAATTAGACGCCATTATGTTTTGCTTCATGATTTTTCCCGATTTTAGGGAGCAGGAAAACTATTTGTCTTATTAATATATTAGAAATAATAAATTAGGAAGGGTTAATTCAGAAGAAATATCAGGCAAAACGGTTTTTAAATGTAGACGCCATTATGTTTTGCTTCATGATTTTTCCCGATTTTAGGGAGCAGGAAAACTATTTTTCATATTAATATATTAGAAATAATAAATTAGGAAGGGTTAATTCAGAAAAAATATCAGGCAAAACTGTTTTTATATGTAGACGCCATTATGTTTTGCTTCACGATTTTTCCCGATCTTCGAGAGTAGGAAAATTATTTGTCATATTAAATTAATATATGAGAAATAATAAATTAGGAAGAATTAATACAGAAGGAATATTAGGTAAAACGGTTTTAAAATGTAGACGCCATTTTGTTTTGCTTCATGATAACGACGTTCAACGAGGGAATATTTTTAAACAAAACGGGTAAAAATAATTTATTTTGCAGGAATTTGCAATCTTCTACCCATTTACTTTATGAACTTTGATTGGAAATCCTTCGTCCGCGAGGTATGAGGGCAGTCTACTTGGATGACTTCGTACTAGTCTCAACACAAGACGAAGTTAAACTCACAGATCAACGAAGCTGTGAAGTTTTTATAATTCTCTTATGAGACCAGATACGTTAAGTATTACTGTATGTAGTAATGCAATATCGAAGCGAAAGAATCGACATTTACAATATCGATATATTGGGTATGAAAATATCGATATTGCATCACTAACTACATGAATATAAGGAATTGAGTATCATTTTCGGGAAAAATAACGAATGTAGGTGAATTTCATTCACATAAAACTATCTGCATGAATAATAAATAAATAAATTGACTTGGCTCCGTGTCAAATTAGTTTAACTTATCATAATTTAAAAAATATATTAAACCTTATCTAACCTTTGCAGCGCACTAACCTTGTTAAACAAGAAGTGTAGGCAGTGTTCGAAATCTCATCATTCTTCTTATTTGATGGTGAAAAAGATGATAAAATGTTAACATCAGCAACACGGCAACAAGGGCCAGAAGCACATTCCTGGCTTTTGTTCTACTCGCTCTCCATTCAAAAAGTTCGTAACGATGGGAAAAGCGATTTCTGTATTGGGCTGGTAATTCGAAACTGCTTTTTATGGGATAGAGCGATCGATAGAAGTCATTCAGTAATGCTCTCACGACTTCGTTCTCCGATCGACGCATTGGATCCATATCGTCGTTTAGACATATGAATTTCCTAGAACAAAACATGAAAGACAGATAAAAATTGAACATAAACAAAAAAAAATAATAAAATACAGTAAATTAAATCATTACACTACTAACTTTGGCTCTCGTCTTATCTCATCTAAAATTTGAACAGTCATTGATATATTACTCGTGAGCATTTCGAAAATTTCGTTCTTCCCTGCTCTCACGATTTCGTGTTTGTACCGTTTCTGCTCACCAAATTTAGCCCGTAGCTTTTGGATGATTGAATCACACTTCAGAACTAATTCTTTCGACACAACAGGCTAAAAATGAGTATTAAATTGTACTAAAGCGAAATAAGCATAGAAGTTTATTATATTAAAAATGTAAAAACAAATTTTTACGCTTGAATAAATTTACTTACGAGTGTTGAGTCTAAATATCTCTCTCCAGGAGGAGGTGACGGAATTTCCTCAATTTGTACTTTTCGCGAGCAATTCGTGATAGTATTTTCAAAATCCATAACCAAGCCATAATCTAGTGGTAGAGGATGCATTCTTGACAATAACGTTCGAATTTCTCTATCTGACCAAGTGCTGAAGAAACAAAAAAAAAGTCAGTTTTTATATTTTCGAACATATTTAAAATAAAGAAACGTGACAGTTTGAATTTATAATTAGTAACTTACTGAGATTTATCAGTATCGAATTTGTTGAATATTTCTGTAGCAGGCAAACTTTGTTTTTCGCTGGCTAGGAAATAAAAATAAGAGAAAGCAAATTGCATATCTTCTGCGCTTCTAACTTTGTGACTAGAAGTTTTCTTGAATTCATCTTGAAACTTTTTTTGCATATCATTAATAATCCATTTATCTAGCAAATGAGGCATATGAGCAGGAACTCGTCGCCTCTGAAAACCATAAGCTATGTTATATATCCTATTTACGTATAATAGCGATTCTGCATACGTATCAAGCTGTCTTGGTTTTCGTTTCCACTGATCAGCATATTTGAGTTTATAAGATTTCGCTGTATTATTAACTTGCACTAAATTAATAATATCGTCGTTTAGAAAACGCTTTAGTTGCATATGACGCTCAGTGGCATTAACACCATCTACATTTTCAGATTTTAGAAATTTTGGAAACAACAATCTTTGCTTTCTAAGAGTTGCGACTTCACTCTCGTTTGCAACTTGTTTCAGGTTCAAAAAATTTGTATGATTTTTTGTACTGTATGTTCGATTAATTCCCTCGCTGCTTCGCACTTTGCTTTCAATTTGGTTTTTGTAGGATTGCAAGGCTCGTAACAGAATTAAATTTGTGCTGTTGTCCATGGAAGATGGAGAAGTGGATGTGGATTTTAAAGCGTTTAATAAACTTTCTGCTTCTCTGGCTCTTAGTTGAGACTCTCGCAAAAATTTATACGGATAGTCACTTTCGTCTTCCATTCCCTCACTATCCGTTGAAATTGGCAATGGATCACAATCTCCTCCTATTACAAGATCAGGCATTTTAATACAAAGGATCATTTACATACAGGCTTTACATTACATTTATGGGAAAAATAACCTTTAAAAAAATTGTTGTTCAAACTTAACGAAGAAAAAGGACATCTACTTTCTCGAGTTTAAAATGAGTTTAATTTTATAATAATTTGAAATAAGTAATATGTTAATTACCATCAAATTCACACAACGTAGTGTTACAAGTTGGATCGCAAGCTCCATCATTAACCCAAGCCCAGGGACAAACATCGGAGCAATCTGGCACCCACCAGGCTAAATAGACTTTTTGACCTTCTGCATGTGTTATGAAATCCTCGGGCCAAATTTCAGCGCCCAACATAACGTCGTCATTAAAGTACAAAAATTTGTCAGAAAGACCTGAGATTCTGTATAATAAAACAAATATTTAATTTATATGGCAAGCGGAAATTTCCTCCTCATTTTAAAATGATTTTTCTTAATACATGAACAGTTTTTTAAAACTTACCTATGAATATGACTTTCTATGGCAGGACTAGAAAAGGTAGGTAAATCACTTTTATCAACGAAAATATCATCATGAGTAACAAGAGTCACACGTGAATTATCCATATCCAACCAACTTGGAATTTGTCCATTGGTTACAATATAAACGTGTCTAACCCAAGGCGCATACATCTCCAATGATCTGAGAGAATATCTCAACTCATCTTTGTCACTAAATCTAGAAACAGCTGCATTTACGTCTAATATTGGAACATACTTTTGAAGGTTTTGGAGGAAAACGGGATCTGACCCGTTTACCCAAGTATATACAACATCGATTGGAACGTGTTGGCATAATTTCTTTTGAAAGGATATTCCAAGTATATTGTCATTGAAAGAGTGAAATACTGCCTCATATTTCTCTTTGCTCCACTCTATCCACACCTGAAAGTAATCAACAGGAATCGTTTGTTATATTAGGAACATTTTCTGTGCGTGCAACTTTACTCAAAAATATTAGAATTCGATAATTTTTTTTTTCGCTTTGTTTGACTGTTAAGGGTGTTCAATTCAATTTCTAAATTTCAATTTCCAATTTTAAAATTCACTGCAAAATCAGTGATTTCTAGAAATATATATATGTAAAAAAAAAACACATGTAAATATCGCCAACAGTTAATGTAGAATTACACAAACCAGTGTAAATTTCCATTAAATATTAGTGTAATTTTACCATGATTTCTAATGTAAACCAGAATTTATTCTTCGTGTAAATTTCTCTTAGGAATCAATGGTACTTTATTTTTAATGATTCCTAGTGTAATTTTATAGTGTGCTTTTAGCTTAATTTTAAATTCCTCGTTTTACGCAAAAGTCCAGTAGGCACACGATATTAGAAACGTTCCGGAAACGGTCAATAGGCACATTTCTATTTTAAAACAGAATACAGAACGAAAAGATATTTAGTTCTAATAAAAAATGGAGAATATAATTTTGAATTTGGACCAAACACCCTTAGTTCATTTATGAAATAAAAGTATATAGAGCTTTTTTTTAATCAGAATTGAAAAATTTCCTAACCTCGCTGAAGTGGATGACGCCAATAAATACGCACGTGAACGCAATCACAATGATGAGGAGTGAGTACTTGTGCGAAAGTAGATCGTAGCATCTCCGCTGGATTAATTTACATGTACTCATTCTGTTTGAAGAGTTTGAAAGCGATTAAAATCGCATTCTGATTTTGCAGAGCTTCCATTCACTCGAGTACATGCGTACCGGTTATATGAAGTAAAAATGTCGGAAATTGGCAAAATGCTAACAAAACTATTGCACCAATACAGTCTATTGTATTATTAGATAGATTATAACTTACATTTTTGACGAAATTTTTCATTTTACTCAAAGAAATGTATCACTTTTTCATTGCTTAAAACTTTACAACTGTAGAGACGCCGTACAAATGGGCGACTCAACGTCTCAACGGCCGCTCAACGGCTCAACCTCAAAGCTCATATGAAACTCATAAAATTCCAAATTCCAAATTCCGATTCAGTGCTCTCAAAGTTGGCTTCCTGCGCGCGCAGCGAAATTTGACTTCCCGCTGGAAAAATGCTGCCATTGGTCAAAATTTGGCGCGTGATTCAAAATCGAATAAATTTAATTCGATTTTGAATCGCGCGCCAGATTACAGCCAATGGCAGAATTTCTCCAACGGGACGCCAACACATGCTGCGCGCGCAGGGAGCCAACTTAGAGAGCACTGTTCCGATTCTGAATCTCCTGAACAGTCCTACCAAAACCAAAACTCCGTTACTTTGTAATGCGCATGCGTCGGGCAACGCACCTTATTGGTTCTATTTCGCGGGAATTTTTGAAAAGCTAAAAATATTATTTTAATTATTGTTAATAAATAATTGTATTTTAATAAATAACAATATTAGTTCGATAATTAATTAAAATTGCGTTAAAAAATATTTGAGAAAATTATAAAATTAGAAATAATATTTTTTACAGTATGCGGAAAATTATAAAATCACTAGATCTATTATATAAATATTTTGAATTGGGAATCGAACCGGAAGCAGTTCCGGTTGTGTGAATGCGTCTGTCGCGCAATGCACGTTATTGGTCGTTTTTCGTGCGAATATTTGAAATTCTAAAAATAATAATGATTAATAAAAATAATTAATATTAAATTAATAAAATAATAATAATTCGAATTGTATTTTTTAATAGAAATTTTACTGTTAAGGGTGTTGGGTCCAAGTTCTAATCTCAGAATTCGATTTCCTCATCTCACTTAATGAAAATTATAATTAGATAGTTTTTAGCTCTGTACCGCTATTCTTCTTTACAATAGAAGTTTGTCTAGCGCGGAAAAATAGTTAACTTTAATACTTCTTTCACAAAATGAAGAATTCGAAATTTATTTTCAAAATTCTATCTTTTCATTTTATAGAAAAAGTATTGAAATTATGCATTTTTTCGCTCTGTATGCATATTTCTACTTAAAAACTGAGTAGCGCTACAGAGTGAAAAAATATCTAATTATTATATTTGTTGAGTAAAATGAGGAAATCCAATCTTTAAGTTGGAAATTGGTTCCAACGCCCTTAATTAAACAATTAGTGAAAATATCTGTATGCTAAATTAGTAGAAAAACGCATTAAATTATTAAAAACAATATTCTTTTAATAGAAGCATCTTGATATACATTTTTAAAACGTATAATTGCAAAGTGTATACAATATGCACAGTAGCGTTCAATAAAAAAAATGACATGTAATAAATTTGTTTTTCACTTATTCTTTTCTAAAAAGGACATGCATTTCGGCAAACTTCACGCATAGGGTATAATCAGGTGTAATATAACATTGTATAACATCTTCAAGTTACGTATTTGATGACAATATTGGCAATTTCGCATTTTAAAAGCTTTTCAATAATAACATTTCTCAACAAATATCGTTGTCATGCAATTATAAATATGTATATCTGAGGCCGTTTCTCTGATTCATTTTTTTATTAGGACTTTATAAAATCATTTTATTTTCTATTTGGTTGTATTAACTTGAGTAAAATTTTTGTATGAAGGCAGAATCATTGTCCAACTGAGTTTGTAAGCAGAGTTTATAATCAGTCTTTGCAAGGAAACTTCATGACGAAATTATTGTTGCGGATTATTATTTTTGTACAGTTATTATTATTGGTCTGTTAATATTGTTATTTCAGTTGATTATATAAACACCACACTGAATAGATATCGATGAAATTTATGCTGATGAAAAATATTTATTTCAGTCAATCGAGTTTGTATGAATTAAATAATACATTATTTAATTCACATTATTAATACATTATTAATTCATTATTTAATTCAGTCATAAATCAATTAACTCAAAAAAATATTTTCACTGGCAGATAATACATTGATTTGATATTTTTTTTCTGAGTAAATACTTATATATTTAAAAGTCTGCTTTGTAGTTCGTAATGTAGCACCCTTCATTTGAAAATGAAATAAAAATAGTGTGAGTGTGCTTTAATGAAGCAAAATTTGATTCTTGCTTCATTATAATATTTTTCAACCCGTAATTGTTATATATATTAGTAACATTTTTCTATATTTATTTTAGGCATTTCTTTAATAATTCTCTTATTTGATTCATAATTTTCTCTTCAGCAAAATATTTACGATATGTTTTTTTTAGGAATTCTATATACTCAGCATATTTTTTTCGAGTAAATCTAAGCTTTAATGTATTTTCGGAAAATTAGAATTTTCTTACAAGTTTCCATTCCTTCTCTATTATTTTTTTAAAAGATTCTCTTTGTGTTTCTAAATAATCAATTCCATTATTTTGATATATTGCCTTTTTAATATGATAATGGTCCGTTGATATGAGTTTTTGTTGGTATTTGTATATAATACAACATGGTACATAAATATTAAATATATTTTTTGTATAAAATCTGAAATTTTCAATCAAATAGTAAAATTCTCTGAGTTTTTTTTTAATTAAGTGATGAAAAGAGAATAAATTTTCGGTCCGGATTTTATGATAGCGTGTATATATAGTAAGTGACTAAAATCACTTGAGAATTATGCAAAATTGTTTAAATGTACATGTAAACATCTTAAACACTTTTTTTCAGACATTGATTCTTACTCGCGAGTGTAGAAGAAGCATCGGCGACATAATGCGGCTACTAGATTAGATTTTAAAGTGAAGGATTAATCTGTAATGCATATTTCTCTCGCCAAATTATTCTCCAACACATGGAAAAGAGATGCTTTGCAAAAAATCGTTGCACGCAGGCTTCAACTTGTTTCACGAAGATCACCGACCAGCTCGAGATATCATTTTCACTAGTATGAATACACTAAATACTTGGGTGAATTTATGCATCCAATAGAGTCTGTAAAAAAAAAATTGTAATATGCTTAGGGAAAAGATTTGATGTCGATAGAAATGTTGAAATTATTCGAAATATATGTGGTAAAAAATTGAATTATTCATTATTTTAGATAAATATTAACAATATTAAATAACGTACTTTAAAAGTCGACTTCTAGCTTTGCTTAAGGTGTCAGGACTGTCTTTTAAAATGTACTTTCTGATTCCTAGCATGTACCGATGTACGTAAGAGTCCCAATCTAGGCTGGCAATGTCAACATTAAAACATTCAGCGTCGTTCAATTCTCTGACTATTTTCGCTAATTCAGTCATATTACTTCCGTGAAATTGCCACTCATTTACTGTAAAAAATTCGCCTGTGAGAGCTGCACGTTGAAAGCGTTTTGTAATCTTTAGCATCCTGAAAAATATTATTTATTGATATTTTAATTATGACTTAAGAAAGTAGTTTAAAATAGTTTCTATATAATTTTGATATGTATTCGGATTTTGAATAGTGTAATGTAAAATAACGGTGACTAGATAATTCTCGACATTCATTCTTTTTACTAGGGTAAAAATTTATGTCCTGTTGATAATTTAAATATTAATTTCATAAACTAAAAATTGTAAACATAAACAAGATCCCGGGCGTTTTCTGGAATTTTAGGAGATTTAAAATTACTTTAAGGAATTTCAAGGGATTTTATTTGATTTTAAGGAGTTTTAAGTGATTTCAAGAAATTTTAAGTGACTTTAAGGAATTTTAATGAATTTTAAAAGCCCTAATGATATTTCAAGGTATTTTAAAGAGTTCGCAGGGATTTTAAAGAATTTTATTTGATTTTAAAAGAAATTTCAAGAGATTTCAATATATTGCTTCCTCATAGAGAAAGCTTTGTAGTGGTGGCAAAATTCAGTTTCCAAAAAAAGTTTTTTTTCAATATATTTCAAGGGGAATATGTATATCTAATGTGATGTCTTGAAAAATTGATCGGATATGTGTGTATGTGTATGTATGTCACACTCTGTAACGATCCTGCAATATCCGGAGAACGTGTTCAGATAAATTGATGAAATTTGGCATACTTATTCCACTATATACCAAGTTGAATTTTTTACAAGGGTTTAAAAAGATATTTAATTTTACGTACTTTTACCATTTTTGTAAAATTGATTTTTCAACTATAAGTTCTCAAATAACCAAAATTCAAAGCTTATGAGAAGAAATAAAAAATTAAAAAAAAAAAAAAAAACAGTTATCATCCAAACATAATACTTTCTCTATGAAGAAGCAAAGTGCTCAATGAGCACAAAAGTTGATACAACTTCACAGCTAGTTTTAAAAAAATTTCGAAAACAATAAAAAAACCTCTTTAAATTTAATTTATTTTTTTAATAGTCTAATCATATAGATTTTTTTCTTATTGTTGCAGAAATATACTCACATTGGTTTTCCTCCTTGGAATTTTAAAACCAGGTCGATTACGAATGCAGGAAAGAAATGCAGCATGGCAACCACGACCTTGTGGATGAGCTTGTTCGTTCTGAAAGTGAATCCAGGATACCACATGACATACTTAGATGGAGATTCGATAGCGTGTTTTCTCGTTAGTCGTCCAAATTCTCCCCATCTAGAATTATGAATGCGGAAGGTTATTTTTTTGTGTATTTAAAATTTTATTTACTGCTCTTATTTTATATTACTGCTCTTATATTAATCAATCGCATAATGTTTTCAGAATTGAGTTGATAATTTGATATATTTGCGATTTATAAAGTTTGTCTTGTCTATAGTTTAAATATTTCTTAACATGTTTGGTTTTAACTTTTGTTGTATAAATCTTACTTAACAGGGTTGAAAGTTCCGCTTATACAGTTGTAAACTCTAAGCTTATTTGTACGTTCAATTGAATTATGCCATGAAGCACAAATGAGAGTATCAACGACGTAATCCACAGGAACAACATCAACAACTAAACTTGAATTACAGACTATACTTCTGATTGTTCCTCTTCCTATTTCCATCATGATTCCTGGAAAACAGTTTTCTATTACTAAAATAGTTTTTTCAAGCTATAGTATACTATACTCATGATATGTAATTGTAAGAATTGAAAAATTAGATTAACTTTTAACTTTTTTAAAATTACTATTCTTAAAACTTAAATCATCTTAACAAAAATTTTGAAATAAAAATTTTTGCTTGAATTGTAGAGATATTCTTCTTAGAATGTTATTATCATTTATTAAATTAATTTGATATACTCACCAGTAATTCCACAAACATTATCTACCCATCCAGGAAATGGTTCTTGATATGCTGCACAAACAATGCTGGGCCTCACAATAGATATAGGCAATCCAGCTCCTTTCGTCATAATTAAGTTTTCTGCTAGTGCTTTAGTCAGAGTATAAGTATTAGGATGTTTTCCCATTAATTTCTTCTCCAAAATTCGCATCGTTTCGTCATCGAGATTTTCGCACATGTCGATTACAGTGTGCGGTTTTACTTTTGTGCTTGAATAGGCATTGAAAAATATTAATTAACCATAATGAAAATTAATTAAATCTTAATTCAAGTACTCACATCAAAACTATAGATATCAATTTTAAAATTGCAGAACAGAAAATGGGGAAAAAAAATTAAAGAATTTTGATTTACAAAAATCCTATAATTATGTATTGTAAGTTGATGATTGTCCATTTTTGAAAAAGGTCGGGTGAAACCAGCGGGAGACCCTCAGCGACCCCCTCCCCCCTTTAAGTGCCTTATTTTTTATCACTTTTTAATAACAATTTTGCATATAATTTAAATTACAGAGGCCCACAAAAAAAGGTCAAGAACTTTTTCGCAGACCATTAATATTCCTATATATATATATATTGAAGCGCTGAATCCGAATTTGAGGTCAAAATAGCACTTCAAAACAAAATTGTTAAAGCAGAATTTTTTAGGACTACCTAAATTAAATTATAATGGACCAAATCCATTTCAAATCAGGCGGGTTCTACACTTGAAGTCGCAGAATCTCTCGGGGACGAAATATGTTGTTTTTTAGAGGAAATTAGACGATACATATTTTTGCGTATTGTGAAAAAAATTTTTTTACCGTGTTATGCGTATTTTAATTTTTGGCTTTGTTTTTCAAAAAAACCCAAATTTTTTCTTTAAACTTATATAGCTTTTGACCTAATTGAGACATTTTAGATTTCTTTCCAAATTCTGGTAGAGTTTATTTATTTTGCCAATTTTTTGTTGAATTTGTACTATCATGAGGAAAATTGTGAGTTTTATGCGGGCTAAATAACTGTTGTGGCCAGGAGAATTTTTTTTCATAAAAAAAATCAAATTCTCGCATTTTTCTTGCAAACAACAATAGATACGAAAAAATTTTTTAAAAATATTTTACAAACTTATAGAATATCTTATTTATATGAAAAAATATTTGTAAAAAATGTTTCTAAAAGTAGAAAAGGTGAGGTTTTCCTTCTTTCGCAGAAACATATGGGCAATTTCTGCTAAAATTCTACTTTTAGAAACATTTTTTACAAACATTTGTTTATATAAATAAGATATTCTATAAGTTTTATCTGGGCTAAACTATTCTTGAGGTCAAGAGAATTTTTTTGTTTATGAAAATTGAATGTTTTTATTTTTCTCTGAAACAGTACAAGATATCATAAATGCGTAAAAGAACTTTTCGTATAACTTTCTTAACTGTGTAAAATATTTTTTCAACATTTTTTCGTATCTATTGTTGTTTGCAAGAAAAATGCGAGAATTCGATTTTTTTATTAAAAAAAAACTCTCCTGGCCACAAAAGTTATGTAGCCCCCATAATCGACGTTTAGCATTTTCAGAAAAACCGCCGCCATTTTGTTAATTTTAAATATTTTTAAAGTTTTCTTATGGATTTCAAAAGAAGGCAATAAACTCTACCAGAATCTGGAAAGAAATCTAAAATATCTCAATTAGGTCAAAAGTTATATAAGTTTAGAGAAAAAATTTGGGTTTTTTTGAAAAACAGAGCCAAAAATTCAAATACACATAACTCCGTTAAAAATTTTTTTTTCAAAAATTGCAAAAATACGTATCGCCCAATTTCCTCTAAAAAACAACATATTTCGTCCTCGAGAGATTCTGCGACTTCAAGTGCAGAACCTGCCTGATTTGAAATGGATTTAGTCAATGTATTTATATATTTTACGTAATGTTTTTAGGTGGGAGGGAGGGTTCAAGAGGAGCTGTTATGGTCTTGTTACGATGGGGCGGGCGGTTGATTTCGATAAATGTTACAATTATAATCCGAAAAAGTTCTTGACCATTTTTTTTGTGTGGCTGTGTTATTATTATTTAAACCCCAACCCTGGGGTTGACGCCGCTGCCCATGTTCGAGGAAGCGAAGAAACATTTAGTTACCTGTAAACTTCTTCCTTAATCTCATATTTATCAGCATTACTATAAGCAGTGCTGACGTGAACAATACTGATGAGATTAGACATGCTTTTGCAGAGCTCTATCATTCTGTCGGTGCCTTTCGTGTTTAAGTTGACTGCTACTTTTAAGGGTTCATCAAATCGAACTGTTGCAGCACTATGAAAAACTATATTCACTCGCTGCATTAGCATTGCCTTGTCTTCAGGGCTCAGGCCTAATTCTGGTAAACTCATGTCTCCTTTTACAGGAAATACTTTGCTTAGGGCACCAGGAGATTCCCAACGAATTCTGTCGAATACCTACGAAGAATTAAAAATTATTTTAATGACATTTATTTTTTAATTTTAAAGATGTATATATACACTACCGGTCAGAATTGTACACGAAAAAAATTATTTATCGAAACTTTTCTTGATTGTCATCGACTTTTGGATAGGACAAGAGTTTTCATGTTTCATTAACGTTTTTTAAAATCTCAAGTACTGTTCAGAATAGAATTCTAAAACAGTTTTCGAAATTCTTCTCTGAAAGGTATTTTAGATTTTAAAAAACGTTAATGAAATATTTTGAAAACTTTGTCCTATCCAAAAATCGATGACACTCAAGGAAAATTTCGATAACTAATTTTTTCTGTGTAGGTTCACCTGTTTTTTGTTGATCGTTTAAGTTCTCTTAAATTTAATTACATAAGGATTACATTTTTTCATTTAAGTAAGTTAAAAGTTGTCAAAATCCTGCTTAAAATGAACCTAAGACGCAGTCACTTATTTGTCAATTTTTTAAGAAGATATTGCAAAAAAACGTTAAATCTCAATGTTTTATAAAAATATCAATAACTTTCGAAATAATGAACATTTTTTAAATTTCTTGAGCTCATTTCAAAGGTAAATTTCTATAGAATCTGACAAACTTATTGGTTGTAATTCTAAAATTATTACCCTGCATTGTGTGTGGACTTAAAGTTGACGCGAAAAATTTGGATGTATTTTAATAATTTTCTTGTTGAGAAAAATATTTTTATAAAATATAGGAAATAATTAATCATGAAATTTCTGCAAAAATATATTAAAATTTACATTCACTTGATTTCTATTATTATTTTCCTACTGTTCAGGTGATATTTAACTTTTCACGTATTTCAAATCAAAATTTAAGCCCTTGTACAATGCCGAGAAATAATTGTACTATTATTTCAATAAGTCTAACGATTCTAAAGAAATTCACCTTTAAAATGAGCCCAAGAAATTTAAAAAATGTTCTTTATTTCGAAAGTTATTGATATTTTTGATAAAACATTGAGATTTAACGTTTCTTGCAATATCTTCTTAAGAAATTGACAAAGTGACTTCGTCCTGGGCTCATTTTAAACAAAATTTTGGCCCAGAGTCGGCAAAATATTGCCTAAGCTCGGCTGCTGTATCGCGCCAATGACAGAATGATAACTATGGCCTGCACTTGGCAGCCAAGGCTTGGCTGCCAT
>JAUESH010000041.1:3134228-3144615 GCA_032275165.1 Synergus magnus
AAATATTTATTATTGCAAGCGTAAAGTTGCGGAAAATAAATTGCTCTTATGGTAAAGTATCACATGCCCTTAATTTAAAAGAAAAAAATGTAACATGAACCCACAATTCTGACCGGTAATATACATAATTAAGAAAGTTTTGATTTTATCTCAAAGTGAATGGAAAACTAACTGGATTGTCGGTAAGTTCCATAAATCTTTGCTCGACCGTCTGCCCTTTTTTTGGACGGATCAGTATAAAGATGGTGGCAAGACGCGGACATGATCGTAAGAGTTTTTCAAGAAGTGCTTTTCCTAAGAAACCCGTTGCCCCGGTGATGAGGATGACCGACTCTGCGAAGAAGGCCTCAATCGAACTCCCACCTGGATTGGCATTCTCTTTCTGTGCTTCGCCTGTTAGTGCATTCGTTGTGCCCATTCTGGTGAGAGGTCACTTTATAGTTATCGAAAACTCTGAAAAATAAGACCAATCTTGTATTTTTAGCATTTCCGTTTTTTAAAGTACGCCTTCTTATGCTCTTTACACTCCTAACATTAATTAGAAAACATTGATTGATCGAGCATCAATTTCTTTAGTCAGTATAGGAAGTTTGTATTGTCGAAAGCAAAAAGACGCTTCGTTTATAGTGGTTGACACTTTTTTGTGTGCAGTAACTTCATAAATTATTGACATTTCTATTCAATATAGAAAATTACGTCTATTTAATGGAATCTAATGATACTTTGCTTTTATTTGTGAAAAATAAAGTTAATTTCTCTTTAAACTGGGTTAGGATGCCAGCAATTAACGGCGTCGTATCCATTACTTTTTTACCCAATTGTCACAACTTTTACATTTTACTTTATTGCATTTTAATTATTTACTAGCGATATTATACACGCGTTACTGCAGCGCATGGAAAACATTGCGTAGAGAATTAATAATATTCAAATAAAAAATAGATACAAAATTACATGATTTCAAAATAAAATACAAAAATTTTAGGTCCTTCACATAAAAAAAGTTTTCAATTTTTCAATTTAAAAAAAATGCCGGTAAGGTAGGGAACGGATAACTGATACATTGCCTTAATTTGAATTATGGCAATATAATTTTTTGTGTAAACCTGTTATATTATTTTAAATTAATTTGAATGAGATTATGGCATAGTTACACTTTTGAAAGAAAGTTATAAATTTTCATCAACTCTATACTTCCATAAATTCATAGAAAACTACAGTTCTAAAGGCTTGTGATGATTATTGATTATATATATTTAAGTACAAGTTCCATTTGACCATGAAAATGTTACTTCTATAATCAAGGGGAGATTAAAAAGAATATTTGAGTAAAGGGAGTAGCAAAATAGTCGTTAATGCGGTAAAATTATGTTATTCATTATGTACAATTCACGCTATTGATTGCATTAAGCGGAAATTGTGAGGATTTGACCCAGGGACAAGACTATCTACTTTCATTAAATATGTTGTGCTATATGCAAATTGTATATAGATAAAAATGAACAAGCGTACAACACAGTCTCAGCTTTCTTTCCTTTCCGCACTGTCAATCGTTTATATCACCATTTGTATCCAGCATGTGCTATTCATATCGATCATTAATCATTCGTAACATCAAATCGTTCAAAATAAATATGTATAAATTTAGAAAAGTAGTCAAATCACATTTTTAAAATTTTTATTACAATTTATTTCAATAAATTCAATTTTTTAATTTAAAAAAATTGTTTTTATAATTTTTTTTTTTAAGAATTATGAATCGTCCGAAAATTCAAAGAATTAAATTTTTGTTTTGTTAGTAGAAGGCCTTAAATTGAAAACCCTAGTGCGAAGTCACATACGGCCCAACATTGGCCCAGAGTCGGCAAAAGTGGCCATTATCGCACCAATCACGGAATGATAACTCCGGTCTGCACTTGGCAGCCAAGGTTGCCATTGTCGGCCCAACACTGGCTAAAAAAGTGACACTTGGTCCAGTAATCTGCCGTCACTGGGCCAGACTTTGGCTGATCCTCGTAAAGCATGATTCGCCGTAGTAAAAGTGACACTTGGCCCAATAATGTGCCGTTGCTGGGTCAAGCATCGGCGGGAGATCGACAAATTTACATAGCCAATATAGACAGCCAGTACTGACACAACAATGGACCGATTAAAATGCCGATATTGGCCCAATAAAGTTTGCCGAAATTGGTCCAAGTCTGAGCCGTTTTTTCACCTCCGGCAATTCGCACTTGGGAATATAGGACTAATAATAAAAACGTTTCCATACTTAGTATTTATTTAAAATGAAAAATAATTGTGTAAAATAGTTTTTAAATTTGATAAAAGATGTTGTAAAAGATTGCAGTTACTATTGTCAATACTTCCTGGCAAGACTTTGTTAGCGATTTAGCCTGATTGGAAATGTACATTGTACAAGCATGAAAGGTATGTAGCTCTTGTTACAAAAGGCAATAATTACGTACATGCGAATGCGGTTATTTATCCGTATAGATTCTCTTACCAACAAGAATATATGGTTTAACTAATTCTCACATTGGGGACTTTTTTCTTGTAAAAATTACTTCACTGTATTATTTCAATTATTTTGTTTAATAAATATCGAGATATTATATACCAGAAGTTTTGAACGTTCAAATGAACGAAATATTATTTCCCAATTTTATTTTATCCAGAAATATTGTTCCAACTAAAAATAAAAATATAGACATTACAAGTTTCTTTCAAACAAAATTATTTTCAATGCAAATGAATCAATATTTTTAAACTGTTTCTAGTTTAAAATACAATAAATACGGAAATTCGTTCATTTGAACGTTCAAAACTTTACAGTCATGAGATATGATAGACTTATGTGTGGATATTCTTTGTCGTATGGCATCGTATAAAATCGTCTTATATATGATTTTCAGCTTAGTCTCACATAAATCTTCATCGAATAAAGAGTAGTCTTAGAACCGTCTACAATTTGTCTCATTTATTCAAGCCCTTATACCAATATGTTTAAAATAGACACGTAGTTAGGTAAAACAAAAGAAAATGATGAAGGTTTATTGAGTTGCCGGGGGATTTTTGGGACTCAAGGATGACGAGTGGACTTTTTACACAAGTGTCAACCAGATGTTAAGGATTGGGAAAAAACCAAAAATCGCAAAGTAAAAAGGGGAGGTCCATATCTCCGCCTAAAAAAGAGAAGATCTTTGACCGCCAATAAGGATTTAAATTATACTTAATTTTACATACCTCCTCTGAGATTATGTAAATTGAAAATTACCTGCTTAATGCGTCAATATGTGTATATACTTTACTATAATAGTGAAAATCGCAGATCGCAACTTTTCTCAACTCAACGTGGCAACTTTAGGTGCCTCTTGAAACTGAAAATCAAACTGCAACAACTTATAAGGCTGCGTGAATCGGAAATTAACATGCACTCTCATGCTCGCTTTAGTACTCGCGAATAATTAGTATTTAAATACAAAATATTATGAATCTCGAGATTAGGGTTGCCAGGTGGTCGGTTTTTTTATTTTTATTCTCTAAAGTCCGTATCCATGATCATTTTTACCAACAATTTCTAATATGCTTTCTTTGGAAATTTGAAGAGATTCTTATTTCAATCTTTTGAATTAAAAATATTAAATATTAACTTTACCGGTTGAAAATCATTATATTTGAAACGATGTTATACTAAATATTAAATCAGTTTTATCATTTTCTCAAATGAAAAGTTTCTCAATGTACAGTTATTTATTATCCATATAACATTTTTAGACGCGGCATTAACTCACCGAAGAATGACTTCTATATATGTAAATATATATATACATATTTACATATATAGAAGTCATTGTTGCAGTTTTTGCTTGAAGTAGAGTAAAATTTCTCTAATACGAAGGCCGCAATGTAAAAAAAGGAGAGCATAGCAAGAATGGGAACAGCATTTTTGCAAAATATAAAAAAAGGAAAAATGATTATTTCAGATCTTCTAAATCAGTCTCAATTGTTTCTTTTTTGCGTTGCTTATAGAATTCTTTTCCAGGTCCTGGTTATTATTTTTTAAACAATAATTCGAGATGGAAAAATATTTGATCGATTTTTGAAACATAACACTTAATGGATCTCGACGAAATATGCGTAAACCAGTGTAATATTGATTATAAAGGTACTATTAGTTCTTGACCTGTATGATTCATTAAAAAGGCATACTGACTACACTATACTTATGCATTCTGCAGGCTTACCAGAAATATCGGAAATATACTATTTTTAAGAGAGAAAAATCTTACGATAAAAATCATTTATAAAGCCTATTTCATTATTTAAGACATCTAATGTCAGTACGAAAGATATATCCCAAGGATGTTCTTTGACTTTAAGACGTCTTTAGGATATCTTTAGGACATTAGACGTCTTAGAAACGTTGATTGGACGAACATTGGACGTCTTAGGAATGTCCCAAGGACGTCCTTGGGATGTTCATGGTTTTGTGCCCACTGGTTAATTAACTCAATGTGTTCTGGGAAAATTCTACTTTTAGAAACAGTTTATTTTTATTAGTAAGTCTTTTTATATCCGAGAAAAAAATACTTCCAGTTTAACAATAAGACTGATTCATAGTATTATGTCAGATGCGAATTAAAAATGGGTTTGCATTTAAATTGTTTCAAGTGAAATAACCTTGAATTCATAACTCTGCTTCGGTTTTAAAAGAGGCTGGTCCGGTTAATTTTGATTACATGAAGCAATTCTTTTATTCGCTTTGTAAAAATTACAATGTTATTTTTGAAAATTTGTTTCAAAAGAATAATTTTTACTTTATAAGGAAGAAAATGTTTAATTTCGACAATGATTTACTGAAAAACATGAACAATATTTTCTGCAAAATTTGAGTTTATTTCTGTAGAATAGGGAAGGAAACCCTATGTAGGATAAAGTCTATTGGATTACGATTTAGTTAAGTGGTGTTTAGAGGAATAATTCAATAATGATAATCCCCACGGAAGAAATTTCTTCCTGAAAAATGAAATGCTAAACCCATCCGACATATGGCCCCAAATTAGCTCCACTAAATTTTTGAGACCCAGCCACGTTACAATTTTTAACTTTCTATTTAACATATGTAAATATTCACTAAATAGTTTGCAACTGACTTTGGAATTGGGGATCACGTAAATTTACCGAAATTTAAAATTATTGTAATTTAAAATTCTCGGAGTTGAAAATTCCCGAAAAATTTCCGAAATACAAAATTCCCGAAATTGAAATTTGCCGATATTAAAAATTCCCGAAATTTTTGTTTAAAATTTCAGGAACTTTTAATGGCGGGAAATGAGAGTTCATTGATGTGAAATTCATGCCGATAACCATGTTTTTTGACCTTAATCTGGCCATAACTTTTTAAATAATTTTTATGTGAAAAACCATGAATGGGACAAATATTCACAATTAAAATATGTTTACAATGGCGTGAATCCTTTTTATTAGCGATTTTTTTCGGCTGACTTATTCTAACTTTTGTTGAGGGTCAAACATTTAATGAACGTATAGTAGTTCGTTCGAATAATTTATCAATCGAATAATGCCCAACTTTGTTACAAGCTGTTTCAATTTCTTAAAAATGTTCGAGGATATTATTTATAGATCAGTAAACCCGAACGGCTTATCATTGATATAATCTTGTGTTCGTTTGTTTTACACGAAAACAAATACCAGATAAAAACACCGTTGCTAGGAAACTGCTATTTTATGTCGGAAACTACATTACATTTTAAAATGGTGAATTAGAAATAATTATATGAATATTGAGTACCTATATCATATACATAAGATTAACTTGAAAATTATTTAAAAAGGGTATAGTCTACAAAATATATACTAATATATCTATTAATATATACAATCTATAATCATTTCAATGAGTAGGCTTTTTCTCTAAAATATCTGAGGGTGGCATAGATCTACGCTGAAAGGGGGAAATTATGGAGTGATACTAAAGAGGGCGTTTTGAAAGAAGTAGATGACAACAAAGAATTTCTACCCTTCTCAATCGTTGCTCTCCCTTCTCGATTAGGCGGTTCTGGCACATCGCCAACTTTTTCGATGATGTCCCTTTTTGCGAGCACTAACACATTTTCACACACGAGGGCACGAGAACCACGGCGAGAACAAACGTGTCAAGCCTTCTAGCGTTTGCCTAGAAACTGTCGCAATTCTCAACTGGTGCTAGATAGTACTGATGGAACCAGATGGAACTCACTGTAGAATTCGCTTGACTGATTGCTGCATTCAATTTTATATGAAAGAGAAGGGAGTTGCGGGATCGACTTTGTCGACATTAACATATGTGGGTGTGCTTTATAGTCGCAATAGGGAACAAGAGATGGCAGTATGTGGAGGGGTTGCGAAGACCGTTATTTTGTAGATACAGAGGGTAGTTTGATGCCAGTTTGATGCAATCGACCTATTTATCTTGAATGGCGTCAAATGCATTTGGGCCATGGGCCTCTCTCAAAATTGAACGTCATTTCCGTATTTTTCGAGCACTTTTTTGTGAGAATGTACGGAGAATTTCATAAAAAATGATGATAAATGAATGGCAATCACGAAAAATTCTGAAAACTATGAAGAGGAATAAAATAGGGTTGCCATTTGTCCAAAGGACTTTAGCAGGATACCCGGTGCCAAAACCCTAAAAAAGAAAAAAAAAGGTCATCGCGTTTTATGCGCGCGAAATTTGTCCAAAAAAAAATGTTCTCTAAGTATGAAACGGAATAAAAATCTTCTCCAATATTTATACATTGAAAAAACCGTTAAATGCTTACGAACCTTGAATAAAACAAGAAAGCAGGACAAATGAAGGTTCAGCAGGATTAGCAGGATGGCATAAAGAAAGCAGGAAAAATCCTGCTAAAGCCGGACGTTTGGCAACCCTAAATAAAAAACAGAAATTGATAATGTAATACCCCAGTTGTAGTGCATTAGCGTTCAAGAATTGTCCTGAACTAGTTCCAATATCATTATGGGGTCCCCCGTGTAAAAATTTTTCGTCTCTATATCGTCATGATCAAGACGTGTACAAGACATTTTCAAAAGGGCCTCAATAATTATACTTTTTTCAGCAGTTTTTCTTGAATATTAGGGTATTCGCATTGACAATCCATGATACTAATTTTTGTATTATAACTCATTTTTTAATTATTGAAATTTAAACCAAATTCTTTTTTTTTTGTTTTCGCTCAAAATACCAATTTATAACAAGAAATATAATAAAGTTTGTATTTTAACAATCATGGATTTGCATTCTAGAAGGATTAAAAAGTATTCGTGAATTTTTCGAATTTTTTTAAAGCGATTTAACACGTTGAAAACTTGTACGTGGACGTTTTCGACCCAGTGCGACCGCGGAAGCAGCGAAATTACAGTGCGACTGCGGAGGGTTAATTTTTCGAAAACAAAAAAAAACGACATCTTGTATTTCAAGACTTCGAGAGACAAAACCTTGAGCTTTATTTTGAGACAAAAAAAAAGCTTCGTTTCTCAAAAAAAGGGGTCAAATGTTTAATTTTTGATAAATGGTTATAACCATTCGATAAATCAGGAAAAAGTCCTTGAAAAAAAATATAGGACAAAACTTTGTTTATTCCATACGAAAGGAGTTTTTTACATTCGAAATATAGGGTCTACCAGCACAAAATCGAAAAATTCCCCCTCCCCTATCTCGGTCAATTTTTATCCAATCGAAACAATTTCTTCCAGATTCCAGATTCAATACTTGAAACAATTTCTACATTTATGTGACAATTAAACATCAAAGTTAATTGAGGACAACAAGGTAAGGGGGAGTTAATTACAGCATTTCAAGAAAATGAAAGAAGCAAAAATATTAATATTATATGTTTAATTGATATTATACGTTCTAACTTTTGACTTTTTATGGATCCAAGGAAAAATTGTTATTAATTTTAAGAAAAAAACAGTTTGAAGATGTAAAGGCGCGCACAAGACATGTAGTTGATATCAATAACAAGTACATATAAATTGCTTTAGGTCAGAGAAAGAGGGGAGTCTGTTTTCTGGATATACACTAACAGGATTATACATTATGTAAGTACAACGGGCATGTACGACCCGGAAGCACTTTCTTCGGATACATACACGCAATGCAGTTGCTTCCACACACACACTTACCTTGTTTTATGCAAGCGGACTAGTCTTCGCCAAAGGAGAGAGCAAATTGTAAACCTGCCATGCCCGCTGTCTTCATGCAACTGAAATGAATTGAAATGTTACAGGCTTTCATATATCCCCCTAAATAACTTCTCTAACAGATAAATCGTCCCCTACTATATACGTTCTGTAAAATTCCACTTTTCCATTCGATTTTTCTATATAGAAAAAAGATTCTTTGATTTGAAGAAATATTTATTATTATTTGTAGTCCAGATGCTTATACGTATCAAATAATGGCAATTTTTTTGCTAGAACGCTTCATTGGGGGGTCTTCATATGAATAATAAGTTTTTTAGAAACAATTTCTCGGCGTTTCGGAGAAATTTTTTTAGACCCTTATTATTTTGAACAAATGAACATTTTTAGGTCGAAAATGTGCGAAATCGATACGCCAGTTCTCGGACAAAAAGAATATACTAAAGATCAATCCAAAAGATTATTTATTAAAAAGATTGGTCGATTCCCCAGACCCGCGTGTGCCCTTCTAGGGTCAAGATCATTAAGATATAATTAACGTGTCGGTCCCCCAGACCGAAGAAGGGCTATTACGGTTAACCATGAAGTTTTGAAAATTTTCTATTACACTCATTGAGACTGTATATGAAGAAAATTTTGTGAGTTAAGGTATACTCGAAATTGCAGAAGAGATTTTTTCCAATTAAAGAAATATTGGATTTTAAGATCTTAGATTTCATATTTTAATATGCAAAGATTAAAATCTACTAGAGATTATTGTTTTTATGATCTGAATCTCTGTTTCGTAGTTTGTAATCCATGATTTTATACCCAGTAGTGTATTTTTTTTTAAAAGGTAAATGTGCCAGCAATCGTCATCTTAAGCAAAATGAGAGATTTTAACCCTCATCAGTCCGTCATTTCGCCACCTTAATCAGTCCCTTGAGTGTCAAATTGACACTCTGAGATAAATTAAAGATAGTTTAAATTTCTTTCATATGGAATCAATGAGGAAATATTAATTCAAAATTGAAGAATTTTTTTATATTGATTCGAATATTTTTGTGCAGAAGAATATTCGTCTTTCTTCAAGTATTCAAATAGAATAATTGTGCGGTAAAGTTGAAAATAGTGTCAATTTGACACTAAGGACTGATGAGGATTAAAAGCTTACAATAGTAAATATACAATAGTAAATACCATTCTAATTTTCGCAAAAATGATTGAAGCGATCAAAGTATAGTTTAAAATTTTTATTCACGATCAAAATTCAAATGATGCAAATGCATTAGTTATCGTCAGGCCCAAAAATTGGCTGTTGAGTAATCGAATTGTTAATTCGATGACAGAACATTTAACCCTATAGATAGGGCCCGTAGGGTCTTTCACGACCCCACTGGAAATCAAATTACGCTAATTTAACATTAAATAAATAAACTTTAGTATACTTTAATATACTTTATTATAATTTAAATATACTTTAATATATAAATTGATGGGCCCTGTGTAGGGTTAAATTTACCAAAAATTGTATTTGTTCATACGGAGACAATAGCAATGCTTGTTTTGTGGAAAATACTACGCCACCTGACGAATTGACGATAACTAAAGCAGCGTGATGATTACTGACGCATCTACCTTACCGGGTGTAATCTATTTTTCTAATAAAATTCTTTATTATTGCTTTGCATAGCTTAGAACAATTAGTGAATAAAAAAATGAAGTCTTATTTTTAAAAGAACGCTAGAACGATAATTAAAGTATTCTAGCAAATTTGGAAATATTGACTCGCCTTTATATATGTTACCTTCACCTCTTCAGTGCTTTTGGGTTGCATACTTCCACTTTCTAAGGGGCGATCCTCTTACTGAAGCAAGAAAGTTAGTTTTAAACATCCATTAAAGGCATGTGGAAGAAGTCATTTTAGCCACGTATATTACACCTATTTACTCATAAAATAATAATTTTAAATAATTTCCATTCCAGACAGACGTAAAAGAGTGATGAAAGAAGGTTTTTTTGGTACGGACAATTTGTGTTACTTATTATTTTACAAGTAGTAAATACTATAGGTGGAATATATATGGCTAAAATTACTTATTCCATATGCCCTTAAAATTTTGAGTACACTCGTACCCCGATGTTAGCGCAGCCACGGGGGTAGAGCGCCTACGAGCGGGGTCAATTAAAATGCGATGAG
>JAUESH010000041.1:3160147-3175695 GCA_032275165.1 Synergus magnus
TTTTCGGGAATATGAATTTTTCGGGAATTTGAAAATTCCGGTATTTTATATTTTCGAGAAATAGAAATTACGGTACTTTTCTACTTTCGTTAAAAAAAAAATTTTCGGGAATATTATTTTTATTCGGGAATATGAATTTTCGGGAGTTATTTTTTCGGTATTTTTTCACATTCGAGATTTTGGGGTTTTCGGCAAAAAGATGTCCCAAAAAGATGTTTAAAAAGAGCCCCTTGAATCGAACAATATATTATAGGTATATCTACGACAGAAAATTCCAAGGACCTTTTCCCTATTGAAAAAATCCTCGAGGAAATCGTATAATTTTCGTATGAGGAAAAAACCCGAGGAAATCCGCGAGCATACCTATTCAAATTCTTCGAGGAAATCCAAGAGGATTAATTCTCTAACTCGCGGATTTCCTAATTTTTTCTTCGTTCGAAAATAACGCGACGATTTCCTCCAGCATTTTTTCAATAGGGATTACAGTTAATATTAAATATAAGTATAAAATGGATAACAAGTGTACATAAAACTGGCACCTACTTTGGTCAAAATCGAATTTTCTCTCTTTTAAATTTTTTTAGTACATGTGTCAATTAACTAAATATTACACGTTTGTACATATTGTATAATATAGGATTTAAAATACGTATCCAATACTTTTAAGCGAAAAACACTTTCGAAATTTCGAATGACCAATTAATTTAGTGAAATTGAGCTCTCTCAAACTGAATTAGTAATTTCTTATTGATTCAGATCGAGAGAGCCCATCAAATTTGTTTTAAAAATGTCTACATGAAAAATATTTTGCGGAAATAATTTTGACAATCGTTTCTCATTTGCACTGAAAATATTTGAATTTAAAAAGAGTGCGAATTTTTTTATGTCGTTAAAGTATTAAGACTCTTTCTAAACAGTATTAGAACTATAGAGTGATTGTTATTTCTAAGTTTAATAATTGTGATAATTCTAATGATTCGTTAATTAATGTATAGAAATGCGAATATAATACTCTATTAAGTTTAACATTACATAATTAGCAATTAGCAATTCTTATGACTTTCACTTTGAAACTATGTATTACGGAAACAAAATGTTTTAATAGAATTTTTTACACCTTTTGAAACACAAAACACAAATATGATAAAAGTGCAATATGTAGCAAGTTTTCTAAGCCACATTCTGAAATATTTTTTATAGATGTTTCTTGTTAAATCGATTGATTAATACTGATGAACAGAATATGAATCGAACAATATTATTTTTGAATCCGTGGATCTGTGAGTTTATGTTACTAAATATAATAAATTATTGTAATAAAAATACAGTTTTCTTAAAATCTTTAAAAACCTTTAGTTCTTCTGCGATTCCCTGAAATCTTTTGAAATTTTTTGAATCTCTTAAAAATTCCTTTGAATCTTTTAAAGTAACTTCAAATCTTTAAAGTCCTTCAAAAATCTTTGAAATTCTTGGAGATCCTATAGGATAATAAGATCCCTTAAATTTTGGGAAATTATTCAAAAAAATCTCTTAAAATTTTTAAAAACTTTTAAATCTTCTGAAATTCATGGAAATCTTATTTTTCTGAGTAGAATAAAAACATTATATTTGGAGCTAAAGAAAAACAGATTAATGAAAAAAATTACGTAACAATCAATGGGTGAGGGAGGGGGGTGTCATTGTTAATTGTTACGGTAGAGTTATAAAGGGGGAGGATAAAAAAATCGTCAAAAAAAGCGTTACGTAATAAATGGACGGCCGCAAATAATAAAATCGCTTTATGAAGCCTGTTTTCGACAAACGTGGATTCTATAATAACAAGTAAACACCCATTGGTTTACTACACAATATACTCTTTATTTTACACTTTGTAATATTTCACTTTTGCTTGCATTCAACATTATTACAATACTTATCGACAAGAATATATTTATAATATACATTTACATAGTATTTATTTCTTTTTCGCTATCGATACCACTTAAGATATATGTATAATATATAGGTGTGTGGGCCTATGATTCATTTGATACTGCACTTTCTTCCATCTGATTTTTTTTTTAAATTCTAAACGTCTAATTACATTCACTTATCCACGTTCAAAGTGTATCACAGTTGTGTTCAGGGATAGACAAGGGATAAAGGAAGAAATGGGACGATCGAAAGTCACGAACGAGTAAAATCCTTTCAATTCGAGTATGGAAAAGTCGACCTATTATCAACAAAATCTAAATTGGTTCATTAATTTCTCTGAGCAGCTAATCATGATGAATTGTATCTTGCATTCCAATCTATTATAAATTCTAATAACACAGTAACGAGAAATGGAAATCTCACTTTCTAGAAAAAATTCAGTTTTTTAAATAAGCATTTATACCGACCCAATCGGTACTCGCATGATTTAAATCGTTTGCAAAATAGTATAAAAAACAAGAAAGGTCTTTTACACTTGAGACTTAAAACAATGAAAGACATTCGTAATTTCCTAACTTCGATTTTCTTAATGTACAAGAAAACTGATTTGTGCATCGAGTATAGTGATACTGATAAACTTAAATAGAAATAGTCTCAAAAATATTCCTAGTTCAGCTATAGTAATAAGTTCGAGTCCATTCCAAAACTTCTCCATGCAATATTTTCAAAAAGAGAAGTTAAAACGTTCACCCGAACGAGTCAAGTTTCTCTACTTACTCCTATCGGTTATGTGTCTATTTGTAAAAAAATATCTAAGAATATACTGTTTATCTGACAACAGTCTGTACAATTCGAAAAATAAACTTTCAATAAAAATAGTTTCTTGTGTCGTATTAAGAATGTGTTCCGAATGAAGAATGCAACGAATAACAACTCATCAGAATTAGTGCTTTGTCTATTTGCTAGTTACCGATTCAGGGTGTCTACTAATTTATGTTCATTGTAATGTGCCGGTTTTTCCCGGTCTGAACAAATTCCTAGTTATAGAAAGAGTTTTGTTATGGGTAACACATGCCAATTTCCCGGATTTTCCGAAATTCACGAACAGTAGACACCCTGAAATTTTACTCCACCAATTGCGCTCAGCTATAAGTGTTTCGTTCGACAATATTTTCAGCTGTATTTAGATAATTAGGATCATCTAATTAATCTAGAGCCGAGTCAAAAGTTCATCGCGGCCCAATTTTTTGTGCGTCTGATACTGGTCCTTTACCAAGTTTGAAAATAGTTCTATTTACAACAACAAAGCCCTTTTTGTACGGTCGCGACGACTTCGATAAATTTCGATAGACTCGAATCGATCCCGTGAAATTCTTTTGTTATAGGATAAGAAAAAAGTAGGAGGGTCTAACTAGGTCCAGGGGGAGCACTGAAATTAAACATAGTAGTCGGAGGACGCCCTGGAAGAGGTTTTGGTGGTAACCTGGGCGTTATTGATCCTGAAAAGAAAATTATTTGGTTAGCATTTGTTATTATATAATTCAAAAGATTACTGTGTTATGTGTTAAATCAGGGTAGCCACTCGAATCTTGGGAAAAAATTATCGTAATGATTCCATATCGCGCAGAAGACTTTTCTTGAATATCGCACCGGATAAAACGGCGAAAGAAACGTACTTATACGTGCATAAGACATTTATACGTGTTTTGAATCAGTCTGAGTTGAAGCTCTTAAATGATAATAGAGTGGTTACAAGATTCAATTTTTCAATTTCCCTGACATTTCCCTGACTTTTAGAATAATTTCCCTGACAGCAAAGTATTACAAATGCGAACAATTTCTCAATAATAATGCTATTGAAATTTTACAAAAATTTCGAATAATACCAATTTAAATCTTTTGAAACTCCAGGAAATCTTTTGAAACCTCCTAAAATTCTACGGAATCTTTTAAAAATATAATAATCTCTTAAAATTCTTTAAAATTCCATAACAAACTTTAAAATCACATAAAATCAGTTAAAATTCATAAAAATCTTTCAAATTCATAGAAACCCCTTGAAATCCTTTAATCTTTAAATAATCTTTTAATCCTTTAAATCCTTTTTCACAACCTTCGAAATCTCTTAAAATTCTTTGAAATTTCTAAAAACGTCTTAAAATTCCATTAAATTCCACGATAACCTTTAAACTCCCTTAAAATTTCATGATCTCTTTTTCTTCAATTCCATCTTCAATTGTTCAAATTTCTTAATATTTATCCTACTTCATTATTATTAATATATGAATTTATATTTTCCTTGAGAGCTACTCGCTTTCTCTGACATTTCCCTGATAAATTTTCTTTTCCCTGACATTCTCTTGGCGTTCCTGACGTGTGGCCACCTTGCCTAAGAATAGTCAGCCATGTGTGTCCGTTAAAATCATAAACTAAATACATAAACTAGTCTCTAATTGATGCTCATTGTTCTCAGTTGATCTGGGGGCATGTTTCAATCCGATTTTTTCTCGGATTGCCAATTCTGTGGCCACCCTATCAATATTGAAAATATAATTGTGGATTACCATTGGGTTGAGTAAGAGGAAGCTTCGTGGGACTGGGACCATTGACGGACATATACCTCCGTGAATGAGTAGCGGCAGAAGAGGAGCTTTCCAAATTAGAATTTCGCCTCATTAATAACGCCGAGCTACTCGGATTCAAAGTGGCGGGAAGTCGTGGTGGCAAAGTGGCTGGAGGTAAATCTCTGCGAGGAGGCAGAGGAGGTGGAGACGTGCCTTCTCTTGGGGGTAATAATGGAGCGTTTGGTGCTTGTCTGGCCTGAAAAATTAAAAGTATAATAATAAAATAATAAAATAGTAGAAAAAAGCAAAGAGGTGCGGCATGAAAAGGGCATAAAAAAGTGGTTAAGGGACGTGGTCAAGATTAAAGGTGGGTATGTGAAGGAAAGAGGTGGGGAGGGATTTTTGAAAAATATAAATATAGATATTTTACTTGATGTGGTGACTCGCTGATGGAACTTTCTCGCCTCCGATGAGATCGTGGTGGTAGCGGTGGAGGGGGTTGGCTAAGATTAACGTGACTTGGAGAAGGGGGAGGAGGCATTGGAGCACCCGGACTACCACCTGCTGTCGACAATGCGGACATAGACACTGCACCGATTGAACTCTGATTAAAACCAAACAGAGTACTCTGCGATGGATGATGAGGCAGAGGCATGTGTCCAGGAGATCCCAACTGTGGACTACTTCCTGGGGAACTAATCGACAGACCCGACATGCTAAGGGGACCTGGTGATCCCGGAGCTTGTCCTGAACCTAAAGCAATAGAAAATATTCAATCAATATTAAAATTTACCTACCTAATAGTCAAAAAACATTTCTTAAAAATACAAAACAATCATGTACGAACCTCCCAACAATACAGGTGCAAAAACGCTATGATCTCCAGTATGAGGTGGTTGGGAAGTGTGAGGAGGAGTTTCCGGAAGTTCCAAAGGTGGTGCAAAATCTGTGGGTGGATCGTGCAATCTCACACTGGAAGCCACAGCCTGTAATGGCGCTGGTAACTTGCCGCTCAAGCTTCTCGCTTTGATGCCCGGCGATTTCAGATTCAAATCTGGCCATTTTCGAGGCTGTAAAAACGTAAAAGAATAAGATAAATAATGGAGAAGAAGTTATCGATTGCTTTTTTTATATTTAAAAAGTAGTAAATGGGTACTCACAACTCTCGGTGGTTGTCGTGCACCCCTAGGTTCAACTTCTAAACTCTTGTTGTACAAATAGTTGCTTATATCCGCGTCCTTCATATTAGGATCGAACGGAGAGAGGTTTTCGATAAAGTGTCTTATTCTCGGTTCTACCGAAAGACAGTAAGGCTGATTTTGGTACTGCTGGATTTCACCAGTGATTTCGGCAACTTTCCGTCGCTTGCTAAAGTTTATAAGCTCTGGGCTTCCTGGTAAATAATCCGGATTCCCTTCTTCGATGTGCAGTATATTAGTCAGGTACATGCCTATTTAGAAAAATAGTCAACCAAAATAATGTTAACAAAGGAAATTAAGAAAGGAAGAGGAATAATTTATCATTAAATAGGAGATTATTCGAAAGCTTACCGAAGAATGGTACACAAGGTGGATTAATGGAGCGTAACTTTTCCTGATACTTTCGGAAATGGTCGTTATTCAGTTCACGAGCCTCCTCAAGTGCTTTCTCTAATCGTGCTGTGATTTGTTGGAAAGTGAATTTTAACCGAAAAACCGAAGCAGATCCCATAGCACTGACAATCGCAAGCACTCCGTTGAAATTATTGAGATCCTGTAGCACCATCATTATTTCAATTGCTCGAGATACTATAGCCACCCTCTCTTCTAAATTTTCCGCTTCCACTATCGTCTTCTCGAGCCACCTTGTAAACTATCGAAAAAAAAAAAAAAAAAAAAAAATTAATACTTATTCAAACATTTATAAATTGGGTTGGATTCAAATTAAAACTTACGTTTGTCGTGTGTTTAATCATTTTCAAAAGGTTCGGTGAAGTCTTTTCCTTGTCTTTTTTAGTCCACACAGACCCTACTAATTCTGAAGGCTTCACGGTTCTATACAATTCGAATTCTAATAACGTTAATTGCCTTGCTAATTCAATGGGATGGAGCTATAATAATTAAAAAATCGAAGGATTAATTTAAAATACATTTTTTTATATATAAAAAAAAACCAATACGGAAAACATTACATAAACTAAGGGGTAATACATTTTATTGAATAGTTTTTTTTAAGTATTCCTTTCTATTTCCTATGTACCCAGAACAACTGTGGACACCATTCCCCTATCCGCAACAGCAGCAAATATTTTTTTTATTAATTAAAAATTACCGTAAGTATTCCCCATTCTTCTTCAGGAACTTTCAAGTGCCACTCGATAGGAGGAGGAGAGCGTTCGAAGCTAAAAGTAATCGGCCTTTGTTCCGACGGTTCGCACTTTCTCAGTACAATCTTCATTACAGAGTCTACCCATTTTCTCATCGATTTTCCACTTACAGTTTCGAGAAATACCTTCAACTTTTCAAGAAGAGATGGGTCGCGTTGGAAATCGTAAAAGTGATGATCCACCTAATAATAATACAAAATTAAATACAGATCACTGTGTATTAATCAGTGTGCATTAATTATTGTACATTAATCATTTAAAAGCTTACCCAATGCCTTAAAACATTTAAAACCCTAAATTGCACCGGTTGACAGAATTCTTTTCTGTACCTCTTCCAATCTTCTCTTGCAATTGTTTTACACCCCGTTGGTTTTTCCTCCTCTTCGTAAACCAACGATGGATCGGGTATATCAAACCTTTTTATTAACAATGTTAGCAGTTCTTGCGGAGAACAAAAGCTCCTGTAAAAAAGAAACAAGTACATCAAGTTTGCAAAGTTCCTTGGAAAAAGGGTAAAAAGGGGAATTCGTTGAAATTACAAAACAATATTCTAAACTGGGCACTTTCACCGAGTTAGACCTGGATGCTGTCGTTATTCTTGGAAATGTATCTCTCATGGTGCCAGGCGGCATACCCTATGGCACAGTCTTGGCCCCTATGTCCTTATTTCTAAATTTTAAATTCAAATGAATATACCTATAAGTAGTGAGGAATGTACGGACGAAAGCTGGATCGGCATAAATATGATAAGTCAGCCTCTCGACCAGCTTTACTAAGGTCGCACCCTTGATAAGTGGCACGCCTCCGTTTTCTCTCGCTTCCAGGACAATATTTTCAGGACCATCCTGTTCAGCGAATTCATATAAATGCGGCGATGGTAATTTTAACGGATGCTTTCTCTCCTCGTCCAAGAGGATGCTATCCAAAGTACGCTCCAGCATACTTTTCGTGTTGAGCATCACAAGATCCGCCATCCAACTGTTTTTGTCCTCGATCGATTTGGCCACGAGAATAACATTAGGATGGTCCCTTGGCGCAATTTCGAAGGCATTTTTTAATTCTGAAAAGGATTTAATTAATGACGAATTTCTTCAATTGCAATATCACAAGGATACGTTAAAGATTTACCTTCAGTGTCTTCTCGATCGATAATATCGACCTTTCGGATGAAAAAGCGTTCTTTTAAACGCAATTCTCCTTGATGGGCAGGGTGACTGCTTCCAACTGCAACTCCAGAGACACTGACGCTCACTCTTTTACTTCCACTGGGTTTACAGAGGACAAGTAAACCGTCAAATAAGAGAGCTCTTCTTTCTGTTAGCCTTCGACCATTGCTACCTACTTTGCCTAGCATGTCCTCTGTAAAAAAAAAACATTCTTAGAATATCGATCAAGTTTTCAACATTGAAGGTTTATATTCGATATATACCTCTGATAAATTCGTTACAACACTGTCCAATGTCCCTTTGGTCCCAGCCATCGACAGTTTTCTGAAGCTCACTCGTTTTTTCTAGGGCAGCTTGTCTGCGTGCTCTACTTTGCATTCGCAAACCACTGTCTTTCTTTGGAAGACTTGCAACAGTTTTGGTTAATTCCGTTTTTAATGGACTTAAAACACCTTGAACCTGCTCTAAAGTCTCTCCGTCTTCGGAATTTGGCGTACGTTCGAGTAATACCTTAATGTAATCGAAGTACAAAAAGCAGTGCCATACTGGTTGCATTAAAAGTTTTGGCAAATAGTATTTTACAGCTTCTTTGAAACCGTGTCCCGCGGCACGTAAAGCATTATTGGCTTCTGGCCTCGATAACAATCTCGTTAAAACTTCTCGACTAGCTGGACTGTTCATTTCTCTAGCGTATCTGTACAATTTAATTTTTATTAAATCAGATTAAAATAAAATTCAAAATTGATGCACATAATTAAAGCAGAAAATAAATAACAGACTTACGTCTTGTACACTTCAAATTCTGCTGCCTCGGCTAATTCCTCAAAGCAGGATCCTACAGTAGGGGTTTGTTTTTCTTCCGTAATCTCCATAATATCTTCTAAGCTTCCAAGCAACGTTACCGTCATTTCATAAATATCCATTATATTACTAAAAAGTGTTTCAATTTCATTTCGGTCTTGCGTGAGCTTTGCTATTTCTTCTCGGAATACCTAAACAGAAAAAGGTTCATCAAATTATGGATTCATCCATAAAGATCTCTTCTTCAATTTTACCATTTAGCAATTGAGCTGAACTTAGACGAGCCACTAAAGCTTTGTAATTATTCTCTTCGGAACGTTTTCAAAATGAAACTCTTTAATTTTCAAGAATATTAATTTGAAATTGGACATTTTGAATGTTTGAATTTGAATTTATTCTCTTTGGAACATTTTAAACATAAAATTGTATTTAAACAATGTAAGAAAAAATTAAAACTCTAAGTTCGAAGCCTGAAATGAAATAAAAAATTAATGGGTAATTTTAATAACGTTTGTAAATTGGCATACCTTTATGATCATATGGAGATCACGTAGATAATGGCGTTCATCGTGTATTAAATCTCTGACAGATTCTTCATACGTCTGAGACACGACCGCCCCTGCCCCTAAACTACTCTGAGGACCCTCCGTGTAGTCATCTTGGTAAAACATGTCCATTAGTACCTGTCAAAAAACATTATGGCATTTAAAATAAGTTTCAAAACAATTTAGAATCATTTACTGAAGAACACTTTGAAAATAGTAGCAAGCATATTACTCTAACATATGATTTAAAAAAGAGCTAAACGACACCAAGAACTACTGGTGAAAGAAATTTGTACATTCTCAATTGATTTATAAAACTTCAATACTTTAAAATATAACGGTTCTATGAAAAATAAAAAATCTAAAGAAAATAAATCTAGTCTAAACTATTCTGTATATATATATAAAAGTAAATATTTAATATTTATTATTTTTTAATATCACTTTTAATAAGATAACTAAGTTCAATTCTTAACATAATTAATTAAATAAAATATAATTCTTAAAAATAACTCAATAAGAAAGAAATATTTTCAACCTACGAGTGATAGATTTAAAGAAATAGACTTCCCAAAAGAGAATTATGCAGAAATAAGTGATGTTAGAATACCAACGGTGCATTTTAGAAAGTAAAGAAATATACATTTCAATATATTTCACTTCGTGCGTGAATTCTGACTCCTAATTCATGCCACTTTAAAATATCATTAGAGAAAAATAAATTACAGTACTCATAGGAATATATCATATCAATAATTTATAAGAAAATACAGAAAAAAAAATTAAAGTGCAAATCATCCAATGAAAATAGTTTAATTTTAATAAAGGAATTTTACTATATAAATATAATATTAAAAACATCAAAAATGTTTATTAAAGATTAAAATCTGAATATAAAATTATCGATGATAACAGTTTCAAATTTAAAAACAATCAAGCTAAAAATTCAATATTTGTGTGATCAACTCGACACATTTAAAACTTCTAGTTCTTATAAATTCAGTATTGATGTCAAGTCAGGAACAAATTGTGAGTGAGCTATAGAAAAATTTTAACGCTCGAGTTTCGTGAGGCAGAGGACATTCGACAATAGTACAGAAAATACAACTAAAACAAAAAAGCAAAGAAAAAGGGAAAAAAACGATTGTGACTCTTACAAAGACACGTAATGAATCTGTGACTTATTTATCTTTTCTGGGGCTTCGCATGTACGTACCACCTAGAACGGCATGAGCGAAGAACGAACATGGTTGGTGTTGTTAAATGTTAGTGGAAAGCATGTAACCAAGCAGAGAACATATGCAGCCACAATTAGCCTGTGACTAGTCTAGCGTAGCTAATCGGCATATTCTGAAATTTACCAATGCACCCGTTGCTAGCAATAGAAGTCGTTCCATATATACCAAAGAATACTAAAATTCAATCTATCAATCTAACAATAGCTCACAAAATCTTCCGTTTAAAAAAGCGAGATTTTTTAAAGAGAAGTATTCGAAGCAATTTTATCAATTATTTTGCAAAAAGTAGTTCCTGTACTTTTTAACTAGCATTACACTTAACTTTTTTCAACTGTTATTTAGATGTACGATGATGTTATTTAGAAATACGATCACATAGTGGCCACTAATCAATAAAAATATTTCAAAAAATATTGAAGATGATTTTTACTAAAAATAAAAAAAATGTAAGTCAATACATAAAATGAGAATTATTTCTTGGTTTTTCGAATCTGTGGCCACTCTGGATCAATATAAATAAAACGTTAATATTAATTCTGAAACCCCTAATAAAAATGAAAGTCTAAGAATTAGAAAAGATGTCTATTATTTTCAGTTTCGTTATTTGTAAAATAATTATTTTGTTCAAATTTAGAAAATCGTCTGAATTTTATTTTAAAGTATTTTTTATACTATGTAACTTTACACACTGTTTTAAATTGGATTCAATTCATAGAGGAGTAAATAGCTACTAGTACTAGCAAGCTAGGTACCATTTTTCCTTTTAAGACTACCGTAATTAAAGCAAGGTCATTTCGTCTGGACCAATATTCTAAATGATGCTTTTCGAACTACACTATTATATTTTACAAATACCTTGCGCTCAAATTTAATTCGAACTGTTCCAATAACTAAGGCTGATCCAAATTTTATTTTTTTTTTAATTTTTTTAAATATCAATACGGGTTCGAATTATTTTTTACGCAAGACTGCACATAAGGGAGGATACTGTGTAAATCGATTGATAAGTGCTTAACAAAGACACGTTTCAAGCTTAAAGTTTCTAAAAATGATTTTTACCATATCTGCACACATCGCAACTCGTATGTCTTCACAGGAAATTTCTACGTGGCGTATATTTTTAACGTAATTTCCAGCTAACTGAAAGAAAAACGATTTGTTCTTAACTTCAAGTTTAAAATTTAAGATAAGTGAATTAATCTACACTCGTATCTCGCTATAACGAGCAAGTCGGGGATTTAGAGTCTCGATATAACGAGCAGTAAGAAGGATGAGAGGGGGCCCCACTACTTACCAAATGTGTTGCGCAGAACGATGCACAAGCAAAAAAGAAAAATAAACGTCAAAAATTTTAATTTAAAATTTAAATGTTAAAACTTACAATAAATATAGTTACATAGTGTGTTAGTACAGCCAGTCCTGAGATTGTATGGAGGCCATGGAGGCCTGGCCTACCCACCTTTTTTTCAAAATTCAAAATTTTTGTCGATTGACCTATATGATTAATGCATTTCATTGAAAAATAAGAAAGTTATGGTTACTTGTAATTTTCAAAAATTAATTTTTTGACTATAATTTCTCAAATAATCAAAATTTAAAGCTGATGTAAGGAAAATGAAGATTTCTTGTGTCGAGACGAATCGATTGACCTATATGATTAATGCATTTAATTGAAAAGTAAGGAAGTTATGGTTATTTATAGAAGCCTAAGCAGGGCAAAAACGAATTATCTCTATTTTACTTATATTAATTATTTTAAATGGATATATTACGGTATAACGACACAAAATGATAAATTATAATATAATTTATATTTATATCTTTATATTGTGATGTACCGGTTTATTATAATTGATCTATATTACATTATAAAATAACCTTCCTATCCCACTTTTGTTCCAATGAGTTTTTTTTACTTTCGTTTTTGCTATTAATCCCTCATATGTACATACAGTCGAGCGTCTCAATAGGGCGCCTTCTCCTCAACTGCGCTTGAACGTTTTCCCCACCTTCTAGCCTCCGCAGAGAGGCAGAGAGTGCAAAAGTCCGAGAGCCCCGAGAGGCGCCCTATTGAGAGGCTCGACTGTATGTAATTTTTCTTTTTAGGACAAAAAGCGCAAATCTTTAACGCTGCAGCAAAAAATAGATTTTATAAACAAGTTTGAAAATGGATAAAAAAAATCATACACTTTGCGACGAGTACAATGTTTCTTGCTCCACGATTTCTATAATCCTGAAATTTAAGTTTAAAATTAAAGAGCATTACGAATCTAAAACACTCCATGGGGAGTCTGTACGGAAAAAAGGAATTGTCAGTCCCGGGAACAGTGTACTTCAAAAGACAGTGGTTATGCGTGGTTTTGTCAAAAAAGGACTCTTGGACAATAAGTGTCTGGAGAGCTTTTAAAAGAGAAAGCTAGGATGTTTCATGAACTAAGAAGTCAAGGAGTAGTATTTACAGACTAAGAATTTAAGGCGAGCAGTGGCTGGTTGACTAACTACAATCTTGAGAAGGTATATAATGCTGACGAAACTGGTGTGCAGTATAGGTCTTTGCCAGATCGTACTTCAGTTATGCCAAATGAGAAAGAAGTATGGTAGAACTATGCTTTGCAGCAATGCGACTGGTTCGCACAGAGTTCCTCTCTTAATTATTGGAAAATCTGCAAAGCCGAGGTGCTTTATAAACTGTAAGACGTTTATAACTGGAATATACGCATCAAAAGAAGACGTGGATGAATAAAGAAATCTTTCTAATTGGTTTAAGAATATCTCTTTGAAAAGTGTGAGAGCTTTGAAACCTCACGCACGAATCGTTTTGTTGTTGGACAATGCCCCTACGCATCCGTCGGCTGAGGAGTTGAATGAAATTGATAAAAATTGTAGAATTATATCATATTATTGAATTCTATCTATTACTGGACTTCATGTATAAAAGTAATACATAATTTAATATTAAACGATGTCGACGAAATTCCACCTTCAAATAACGAACTCGTCAATTTGTTAAACAACATTCCTGGAACTGGCGTGTGTTCTGCACAAGATGTTACAACTTGGCTTGAAGAAGATCAGGACTTTGCAGGTTTTGAAATTATAAGCGATAATCAGCTTCTAAATATACACACGGGACTTCACCTGCCAGTTCCAGAGGAGGAAATACAAGACGAAGAGACTGAAGAACTCGACGATGAAACTATCCATGAATCTCTAGCTCCGGAATTTATCCTGCAGATGACGCAGTCGCTTCTTGATTGGACCCGGGGCAGAACTGATTTCACAGATGTACTGTGATAAATAGCGCAACATAGGGCTGAGCAAAGTGTTCAATCCATATGAATACATATTGAATAAATTTGATGACAGAAAGTACATACAAATATTTTTTTTAGCTACCAGTTGAATTTATTTCGATATTATGATTCATCAGTCAAAAATTAATTCAAATTTACGCGCGCACTGTTGATCAGTAGTGGGGATGGAGGAGAAACAGTTATAGCGAAGCTCGTTATAGCGAGACATGAGTGTACTATGAATTAAAATAAAATAAATACCTTTAAAATATCAGCAGAAATGTATTCGAGTACTCCGACGACAAAAAGACTGACTTGAGAGTCAATTTTGTGCTGTAATACTTCCTGTTGGTGAAAAATCAAAACAAATGTCAGTAATTGAACATTTTTTTCAAAGTTTAATTATAGTCGCATCAAAATATTATTTGAGAACTATCATTCTATTCAATTATGTTTTGTTTTCGCACTGTGAACTGAAATAGTTGACAAGGTCCCATCTAATAACGTGAACTTGCAACTATATCACAGCTAAAAATATTAAAATTATTATTCCAAGTAACTGGTATGGAAATCGAACGCGCAACAACGAGACTACTAAGGTTGCCGAGCTCGAGTATGTTACCAGTGTGCCACGTTACATCCCATGAAAAATTGAATAACTTAAAATTGAGAATTCAAACTGAAAAAAAATTTTTTAAATTGAGTATTTTCGGTTTAAGTGATTAAAAATAGGACAGTTTCAAATTAAAAGAATTTGAGATTGAACAACATCGAATTAAAAGCGTTCAAAGGGGAATAGTTAAAAGTTTAAAATGAAACTCACTTTTTGCAAGAGTTGGTGGATTTTATCCACAGGAAGAACTAATGGAGACTTTTTCTTTCCTTTTTCCAGAGCATCTCTTGCATCTCGAAGTGCCCACCTATCAATTGGAGTAGGAAATGTCCGTCTTACTCTTTCCTCTACGTCTTGAGGTGTATGAGGAGGTGGATGTCCACAAAGCATGCCCAACATTCTCAAGATTAGACTCTCAACATAATCTAAGGCGTCTTGTCGAGCTTCTAGACTAGGATGAACTTGTTCCAATACCTAGAGAAACATAAAAAGGGAAGTAATAAGAGAGAATTTCATTTTTTTCTGAAGGTAATAGCTGCTAGAGATCCTCAAGGATCTCTAATAGCTGCCAATTAAGGCCATATACAAGTCACGTGACTTGGCGCTTGTAATCATATTTCAGATTTTCAGGTATCATATTAAAAAAAATATAATTCAAATTGATTTTTCTTAGCAGATAAAGGAAAATAAAACGATAAGGAACGTTTATCTACTGATTAAAATGCACTTTCTCTATTTGTTCTCAAGTGAGATACCTCAAAAAATGAAAGCTGGTAAAGTAGAATTTGGATAACTAATACATGGCCTTAAGGGTGTTGGAACTGTTGGATAATGGTCCTCACCTCAAAACTCAACCTTTTCACTTTACTCATAAAATATTAGACTTAAGGCTTTTTTCGCTTTGTACAGTCTAAATTTTTTAAAACTTATTCATATTTACGCTATACAGCGCGAAAAAAGCTCTAATATTTGATGAGTAAAAGAAAAAGATTGAGTTTTCAAGTTAGAGGGTTAGGGCCATTATCCAACACCATTAAGGCCATTTATCA
>JAUESH010000041.1:3182610-3198185 GCA_032275165.1 Synergus magnus
ATCACATAAGAATATTTTGAAAATATACTCTCGAACTTCTATTCTTCGACTTTTCTCTGGTCTGCATGTCAATATTCCGCAAACTGAAATTTGTTGGAAATATAATGCAACAAAAATTTGAGATTTTGCGAAATCCAATGAAAAACAAGATTTTTAAGTATTAATTCCATTTCATTTTTTTTATTTTCCGAAAGTTATACATGAACAAAAACTTCGCACAATAACATCATCCTAGAGGATGACATTTTACGAACTGTAGCTTTTTCAAGAAGGAAAAAATTCAACAAAAAATTGTTTTTCTCTTTTTAGAATATTTTAGCTAGAAAAAACAAATGTACATAAAAAAAATTTAACAATCACATAAAAATATTTTGAAAATACAGTTTCGGACGTCTATCCTTAGACTTTTTTCTCGTCTGCATATCAATACTCTGCAAACTAGAATATATCAAAAATGTAATGAAACAAAAATTTACGACTTTCTTAAATCATTTGAAAAACAATATTTCTGAGTAGTTTAAAAAATTTTTATTCATTTTTCTCTTTTTTTAGAGTTATACAGTATAAAAATCCGTCTTAAGCATTTTTATATATTATATTTGTTAAAAAATGAAATTGCAACAAAGAAACTATTCAATTAACCCATCAAAAAAAATGACATTCATTCATGTTATGCAAAAAGGGACCTAAGTCCATGGTGTATTTTTCATAAAAACTACAAAATTATATGACGTAAGACTAAAATGTTTCTGGTTTCTTAAAGAGTCTAGTATTAGTAATGTTTAAGCAAATTTTGAGAAAAAAAATAAGAGTCGATAGAGTTGCTACGTAGTTTTTTGCGTTTTTCTCAAATTCGTCAAAATGGACTTAGGTCCCTTTTTACATGCGGCTATTCACATGAAGATGAATTTTTGCACTGTGTAAATAAATAATGACCTACTTGTGTTTCGTTCTCGGGCCGATGATAATCACCGTCCATACCGACTGGCGATGTACCCTCTGGTTGCCAGTTTGGATGGCACTTGGAAGAAATCCTCCTGGGAATACTTCTTAGTGCTTTGATTGGAGGTAACTATTCAATTGACTCTTGTTCGATCACTCATTCGAATAAGAGGTAAATCGATCAGTTTCAATCGTTCGAAGCCATGGTAGCCTCGAGTAGGTCGCTTTCAACGTTAATTATGAATGAAACATTGCCCACGTAATATACCACTACTTATACCACCCTGACCCGCCAGTACGCACAACCTTGGCCAGTCTTCGTTGTCATATTATCGAGATTCGCATAGATAGATTCGAATTTCCATTCCTTCTCCGTTATCAATGTCAATTATACCTTCAAGTAAGGACAAGGACCCAAGACTGATTGAAAATTTATCAACATTCAATGAAAAATACTGGATATTTCAGTGAAAAGGTCAGATAAAGGTTTCTCTGCGGCTATTATATTTAGATTTGCTCGATGTCTCAATTAAGTGATCGTTCACAAAAACGACTCATTTCTTATTCATTTTACTGGCTTACAATAAATTTATTATTTTTTAGTGATACTTGTTTAATGCACAAAAATGCATACTAATGGTTATTTATGTGTCCTTTACCAAACTTCAGAATAAATCCAACGCTTTTTTTATAAAACAAACCGCAAGAAAGGCGTTTATATGATTTTTCCGAAGTTTGGCATAATAACAGGTAAATTTACGAAATTTGGAACTATCAGTATACTATGGAGTATATGCAACAAAGAAATGTTTTAAAGAGTGTGCAAAGTTAAAAGAATTTCATTTGAAAATAATTTTATCTGAAACATGAAACAACTCTACTGAATTTAGTTAGAAAATACTTTAGTCTTCAAAAATTTGTGCTGAAAATTTAATATATATACCGCATAAAATCATCCATACTACTGGAGGAGAATCTTCAAATTGTCACTCAGCATTTTGAAAGTCACATGCCAGCATAGCAATGACTAATTAAATTTTTTTTTTTCAAATCACAGTGTAACCGAGAAAAGTATGTAAACAAAAACACGTGTTCATCGACTAGTACGAAGAGAGAGAAAGAGAGCGAAGGAAAAAAAAATTGTTTATTCATGAATGGAAAACGGAAAGGTTTAAGAGATTCGTCTTTTTATGGCTCAATTGACAGTCGAGTGTCTTCGATAGTGTCATGACATGTACTGATGTCTCCGGAAAGCACATTTGTTTTCCTCATATATGCGACTCCACTACGTGTATGTATAAGTGTTCTATACAAACACCAGAACACGCGGTGGTGGTACCACGTGTGGAATATGTGGAATATATCGTAGGTCTTGGCCTGGACATTACATGCACGTTTTCCATAATGCTACACGATAAAATAAGGCTTTTAAATCGCTATGGTTACTGAGTGGACAACACACGTATTATTCTAGAGACAATACTTTATGTCTCTATCTACATATATAAAACTGAATGATAAATTGCATCATAGATTTGTCCCGCAGATTTTTTAAGATATTTTCAACGTGTTTGCGAACTTGTTCAATTTTTTCAGTTTTTTAAATACTTTTTAAATCTAATTTTTAGCAGTTCTTTTAAATCTCATGAAATACTTTGAAATTCCTTAAAATGCTTTAAAATGCCTTGAAATTCTTTAAAACCCTTTAAAGTCTTTTTAAATCTCTAGAAGCTCGTGAAATTTCTTAAAATCACTTAAAATGCCCTGTAATTTAGATGCAATTAATGCACTTAATGTATAATATTTAAAGCACTTATTGCCAACTATCATTGAATATCACGCCCTCTGTCAGCGAGATTCCGCTGATTAATCAGCGTATATACACTAATTGAATCAGTGGTATACTTATAACTGAGAATCAGTGAAATTCCACTGATTCAGATTAAGAAAGTAGAACAAAAGTCGTGATTGAGATTTTAACAATGTTAAAATTTAGTTCTGCCGTGTTTTCGAAAAACTATAAACATTTTATTAGTTTATGTTTGACATATTTTTTTGACAAATTGAATGAATAAATGTCATCTATAAATAAAAATTTCAACTTAAAAAAATGTTTGTAGAAAGTTCTTAGTATATTAAAGTAAATGGCCTAACTTATAATTTTTTCAGTATATGGATAGAACATATATGTAGTATATATTACATAACATAATATACAACATATATAGTATATATTATTATACTATGGCGTTTCCACAAAATGTAATACTGTAAAGAAGATATGAAGAAATAAAGAAAAGTTCCAAATACAGACTTATTTAATAATTATATATACATGAAGAAAGATACTTGTTAATTTTAAAACATAACATAAGTTTAATTTTTTTTTTAACTTAAAATAAAAGAAGATTTTCAAATTTCGGAAGGAAACAAAATTAATATGGCTTGCCAGAACGTTAATTTGTACATGCCTATATTCTATACGCTTATTGTAATCATGCTATCAGCAAATACCTAGAATTATTACGATTTTAGTAAGCACGCAAGTGTGACATGCTTTATAGATATTCATATTGAGATTCGTGTTATACGAAATTATGGAAAAGAAATAAATTGCCTAAAAGCTTCGTAATTATTATTTTCACTATATTTATATTATTATGTGTATATTTACATTATCTTTATCTTCTTTATTTTTATAATCGATATAATATAATCAATTTCTATATGTGAGTGGCTGAAAATAAAAAGTGGATAAAAATATTTCGTTTGAAAAAGTTGGATAAAAACTTTTCAGAGTATAAAATGGGACAAAATGAATTATCAGAACAAAAACGGAACGCCAATACGACCACTGATTGGATTTCCTTGTTCCGTTTTTGCTCTTAGAGAATTCATTTTGTCCCATTTTTATTCTAAAGAATTTTTTATCCCACTTTTACAAACGAAGAATTTTTATCCATTTTTTACTTTCAGCCGTTGATGTGTACATACATTACATTAGAAATTAATTTTCATTTATAAATCAATTTTCACTATTGATTAATTTTAATGTAATATGCATAAAATATAATAAATAATTTATTAAAGCACGCGCAGCCATAAAGATCAAAATTTCAAAATAGGTTTCTTCATCATATTACACATTATTATTGAATTCTAGTTTTGTGAAAGAATTTAAGAAAAGTAAATATTGATTATTTTGAGAATTGTAATAATTCAAAATTAATCATAACGACATACATGCATAACATTTTACATATAAAATTAAATGCACCATAAATACTATAGTTATAAATAATTTGCACGATTCCTTTGATACGACAATTCCTACGTAAAAGCGAATCAATGACGTCATAAATCTGCTGAAAAGACTACAGACCCATCAATAACTCGATAATATTTTACTGATGTCAGAATTTTAAAAAAGCACAACCAAGTATTTTTAGACTTATATTTTAAGCCCTGAACTGCTATTTTTATTGTAATCAAGACATAATTTCTATTCCCTATATTAAGCAGCATAAGATTGAGGTCAATGAAAGTGTATAAACCCAACTTAGTTGTCATGCAATGTGAATAATTATATATATTGATAGTATTAATTTATATCAGTATCGTTATAATTATTAATAATTTTTAAATTATATTTATATATCATTATAATAAAGTGACGGTTATAAAATGGTTATATCTCATATTACATTACTTGAATATTAATATGTAGGGAAAATTACATTTTAAAGAAGAATTAAATTAAATTTTAGTATTAGAAAGTCTTCAAATATAAATATTTTTTTAAATTAAAAAATTATCAAATAGCTCATTCTGCTGTTAAAAAAAATGCTCATATTTGAATTATTAGTCCTGCATTAAAAACGATGACAAATGTACAACACCTTTTTACAACTATAGCCATTGTATAATGCACCTTTCCCTTAATGGCTTTTAATGCATAATTTGCAATGTAAATTTTATATATCACAGTTCACATCAAGTATAAAAAATTAAGATAGGAGATATGAGATTACATTTTTCTTTTTTCCACATATTACATTTAATAACAGAGAAGAAAAATATTTTGAGAGGATGATACAAATTTAATTTTACTTATTAATTAAAAAAAAAATGTATTTTTTGATCAAATATTACTTTTATACATTTTATCGGTAATTTTTTGGCGCTATAATAATTTAAATCTAAATTTAAAAAGAGAATAATCTGTAATTTTATAAATAGATAATTAATAAGAGTTTAAATTTTCAAATAATTATGTAAATGTAGAATTACTATTTACATTTACATAATTATTTGAAAATTTAAACTCAAACTCATTTAAACTCATAAAACTATGAAGAAGTTATAAATTTACTCCCATGATTTGTGGAATTTCTTAAGGCCATGTTACCATGTATTACTTATCCTGAAACATTCTAGTTTCATAAAATAGGTATGCGCATACGTATTCATGTCAAGTTGAAATTAGGTTATTTTGCGTCGTGTCACATTCAAAATTAAGAAAATACCATTTTATTTTCGTTATAATTGTATTTTATTATTAATTTATTTATATAAGTTAATTTATCTAATTAATTAATTATTTAAACTGCTTACTTATTTCAATTTCTCTTTTCAATTTTCCCGCCCTAATATTTGAAACTTGGGAAACTTTGAAACATTTCAAAAGTTTCATGAAACTTTTCATTTGACGCATTGGGCACAATGGTGAACTAAACCTGTAACCTTAACCCAAAGATGGTTCTGTCCTTTTCTATCCATTGCTTCGTCTCTCTTGTCACGTGACCGCAAGAGAGGTAGGGCAAAATGATAGAAAAGGATAGAACCATCTTCGGGTTACTGGTTAAGGTTACAGGTTTAGTTCACCATTGTGCTTTGGCCCATTTGACTGACCAAAGTTTCACGAAACTTTACAACTCTATCTTTTCCTTTTGCCGACCTCTAATTCATACAAACTCATGGACCTAGGAATAGAGGGGACTAGGCATGTCATGACAACTTTGACAAGGGGGTCTGAAGAAATGAGACGGGGGGGCCGCCATCTTTAGCGTGCCCTTATTTCCGGTTGGCCCATTACATTTTTTAGCATTTTAAACTGCGCGCGAATAGTAACCAATCAGATGCCGAGCACGACGCATGCGCAATAGATTATTACTATCTATTAGTAGACTGCGCATGCGTACAAGGATCACTGGCAGGAAATAAGGGCACACTAAAGATGGTGGACATCTCCCCTCTTGGATTCACCCCCGCGCTATCATGCCTAGTCCCCTCTATTCCTAGGTCCATGTACAAACTCCATTACAGCCGTTTTAGCGTCGCCCGCCATATTATTGACACCTGTGTACAACGCAACCTGCGTTGTTTGAAAACAAGTGGATTTTTTCGTTAAAATTCCTGTCTGGACTTATCGCGACGAAAAACATCTGACCTCTTCTCAAATCTCAGTGAAGATTTTCTTTACGGCTGTGCCTTATGCCTTAAAAAATAACGTAAAGTGTTTTTAAGTGTTGTTTGCTCATCGTTGGGTGTGTCACGATGAAGTCACTTGGCGTGACTCTGGCGTTTGCGTTACTACAAATAGGTGAATTACTTTCATTCATTATGTATATATTTAACAAAATGTTGTGTATTTATCACTGCATATTTTAAAAAAGAATCACATGAGAAAAACTGAAGATGTTCCATAAGTCAGAATCTCAAATTTAAGTCCAACAGAAAAAAAGAACATGATCTACTTATTTTTAGAAAATTATTTCAAGACAATCGATATTTTAAAAATATTTTCTCTGGGAAGTAATCGATTGTCTTCTTTTGTATACATTTATATGATATTCATTTTCAAGTTTTGATATTCTCTTTGAAGAGAGCTTCACAAATATCTTTTAGATTCGAGCTAACGGGAGATTTTAAATTTTCCAAGCACTTCGAATTTTGATGTTTCCTTTCACAATTATTAAAGCTGGTGTATATAAATAATTCCTTCTAAAATCATTAAGTAGGTTGCGACTGAGTCCCTTTAAAGATTTCCTCTGTTGTTAATTTAAAATTTAAAAACTTTAAATAATTTTTATTTAAAAATAGCAATGACGATGATCTAGCCTCATCCAAACGGTACACATTATTTTCCTCTAATTATTCTCGGGAACACGTTGTCAGTGAGTTGTATATTTAATTGAGATAATTACATCCTACGCATTCTTTAACTGTGAAAGAATAGTCCAGATAAATGAGGGGAGGGGTCAGATTGGAAAAATTTTTAAATTACAAAAATAAATGTAAACGATAGATAGCAATACAAGTAACTATTAAGGGTATGTGTTACTTACCATATGAGCAAATTTAGATAACCGAGTTTTTTCTCACAATTTTTACTTTTTGAAAAAAAATAATAGTGTACAGACGTTAAGAAAGTGAAAACGGAAGTCCGTGCACTATTATTTTTTTGAAAAAGTAAAAATTGTGAGAAAAAAACGGAGTTATTTAAATTTCCTCATATGGTAATTACCACATGCCCTTAATTAAAATACACAAATATACAATATAAAAGTTATAAATTTCTCATTTGAATTTCAGTAACGTGCCAGAGGACTCCAACGATATCTTATATATCTCAGGAGCAAATTAAGGACATTGGAGGGTCTGTAGAGTTCCAATGTTCTGTGCAATATGGATCGGAATATCCCGTCTTGTGGATTAAAATTAATAGAGGTGGAGGAGGACATGATCAGATACCACTCTCTAGTGGCTCGAGTTTAATTGTTCGAGACAGCAGATTTGCTCTTAGATTTGATATAGCTTCATCCACCTATAGTTTACAGGTAAGTAAATTAACTGAAATTTTTTTTAAATTAACCTAGAAAACCTGCACAATGGATGACTATTTTATTCTAATTTTTTCAGATTAAGGACATCCAGGAGACGGATGCTGGATTTTATCAATGCCGGGTCGTCATTTCTCTGAATAATCTAATTTCAGCGGAAGTTGAGTTGCAAGTTCGCCGACCGCCAATTATCAGTGATAATTCTACTAGGGCTTTAGTTGTTAGTGAAGGTCAACCCGTCCAATTGGAATGCTACGCAGGTGGCTTCCCACCTCCAAGGGTCTCATGGCGCAGAGAAAACAACGCTATTTTGCCCACAGGAGGATCTATTTACCGGTAATTAAATTTTTCGGAATTTCCAGAATTATAAAAATTTCTCTTGGCCGAATCCATTTCATTTTATTTTTCAAAGGAAATAGGGCAACACGTATTTTACTGTTCAATACTAGAAAAAAGATCTTATTTACAGAGGCAACACGTTGAAAATACCATCGATTAAAAAGGATGACCGTGGCACGTATTACTGTGTAGCGGAAAACGGAGTTGGTCGTGGAGCAAGACGTAACATAAACGTTGAAGTTGAATTCGCCCCCGTCATCACCGCACCTCGACCACGTCTTGGACAAGCTTTGCAGTACGATATGGACTTGGAATGCCACGTGGAAGCTTATCCTCCACCCGCCATCGTTTGGATAAAGGATGATGTCCAGTTATCTAATAATCAACATTATAGTATATCTCATTTTGCTACCGCTGACGAATATACCGACACGACAATAAGAGTCATCACGATTGAAAAGAGACAATACGGAGAATATGTTTGCAAGGCATCCAATAAACTTGGAACTGCTGAGACCAAAGTTGAGCTTTTTGGTAAGTAAACTATTTCTCAAAATTTAATGTTAATGTTTCGTGTTCAATTACAATCCAGAAGCTCTTATAATCTATTTATTATAACTTATATTATTCAGTATTTGATTGATTGCTTCTCGGATTCTGTAGATGTAATTGTAAAAATATTAAGGATTGTGTATGTATAAAAGAAGAGAGTATTATTTGTACATGATGTCGAATCCAGTAATTTCACTGGAATGTGAATGATGCTTGGATCTAATTAGTAAATCGTACGTGCAAATTGGCATGAGATTTTTTTTAGTTCATTTAAATTTTGATTTACTTTTACCTAAAATCTATGGATCTTTTTCTGAATACTGTCTTTGAGTTGCATTGGCAGCTTCTTTAATTTCGTAGGCAGCATGTCTTAGTTTTTCTCGTATTTGTTTGTGCAGAAACCATTATTCCTGTTTGTCCGCCTGCTTGTGGCCAAGCTCATTACGGAACAGGGGTTATTCCGATGTCTTCAGGGCCTCTGGTAGCTTTATCTTTAATTATTGCAGCTACATTGAGGTATGTATAAAAATCTTTTAAGTGAAATTACTACTACATAGTTAGCCTTAGAAACTTTTCGTAAATATATACAAATACAAATTACATTTTAGAAATAAAATTTATATGTAATTAAAATGATATTTTCTTCTGTTATAGAAATTTTTTCTCCAGATATTAATTATCCAGGACTTCAATCAGCATCCGGAGAATATCGCATTGCCTCGAAATGGTTGCTTGCCTTAGTAATCGCGACTATTTTCATCACATTTTAGATATTTAAGCCGAACGACTTAACTCCACTAAATATTTTATCGTGACGTTATTTTTGTAGTTGTTTATACTAAAACGAGAAGTGTGATCATTTGTATAATTTACGCTCGCGTAAGGTACAACGAAGTGTTGAGTAATCGTACAAATCGACATTCCAAAAATTCATAATATTAAATCTAATGGTTCATAGGGAGAAATAACCTTAATGCGTTTTTCGTATGTAGCTTCCACATCACCGGCATATCGGGTGTCGAAAAAAGCGCGATTGCGTGCAGTCGGAAGATCTGGGTGAAAAATGGAATAGAATTTCAACTTTGGCAGCTTAAATCCTTTTTCACTCAAGGTCTTCAGTTTAGAACAATATTTATTATATTAATCTCAATGTGGCTCTGACGTTATTAATACGGAATCTCGATTGTTGGTTAATTAAAGAAATTTATGGATTGGGCACAATGTGTCGTTTAAAATTGTTTTTTAAAACAATACGTCTTTTAGAATTTGCTATTTATGGGTTATAAGGACGATTCAGAGCCATTTATTCTTAGTGATAGTGAAATAATTTGTATATTATGAACGAAGTAACTTTTATGTACCGAATCATGGTAAAATCGTGCGTATTTAATGAAGCACATAGACTGTATACTCACGACAGGGATTATTCTTGTTCTGATGAACATATCGTTTTTAGCGAAGTTGGAGTTTACTGCGATCAAACGCTCGTAGAATCTCATTGACATAGGTTTTTGTACGAAGTTTTTACAATGTTAGAATTTTACGTTTACTGGTTGACAGTAAACTTCTTATACTAAATTTTAATAAACGAAAATTTTGAAAGTTTCTAATTATGTATTATGCTTTACCCCTGTAACTATTTTTATTTGCATTTAAGGGTATAAGATTCAAGTCCGAATCACCAATAATTTACAATGAAATAAGTGGACTTTCAAAAGTTTAAATTTAAAGTTATTTATTCTTTCGAGATTTTATAATTTTAACCTTACAATACTAAATTTTTATAATTGCAATTGTTAAACCTAACTTGTATAAAAATATCTTAAATCACTACTTAATTAATCTTAACTATTAAAACAACTTATTCAATAATTTTATAAAATATACTCAAGTAAAATATTAATTATTATATGGTATTAAATGTATAAAAGCAGCTAGACTTTATGAACATTAATAAACACTATCTTCAAAATTTTGTTTACAAAAAATATCTTACTTTAATACTCAATTATGTTAAGTCGACATCTTTAATAAAAATACTAATTTTTAGTATCAATTTAATATTTTAAAATCTAACTTTCTTTAGCTTCTTTTAAAAAATTGTCCATTATACTCAATTTATTTTCAAGAAATTAATAATTTTAAGACACTGATTTGTTATAAGTCGTCATCAGTAAAAAAAAAAGTATGGAACTATCTAATTCTAATTATTTATTTTTATCCACCTAATTATTTCGGGAAACGTTTCTCTTATTAATTAATATTATAATTCAAATACAAGAAAATTAAATAATATTTTTATAATCAACAACAATCATTATTGAGAACTAAAGAACTTTTGCATCGCCTCTCTGTCTCGATTCAGCCAAGCTGAATTTAATCTAACACTTTCCACCCCCTGCAAAATTGCTCTTGTGATACTTGCTTTCGGCTTGTTTTCAAAAAACTCTTCAATTTCCCTCGCCTTTTCTTCAGTAACAAATTTCTCAGTCACAAATTTAACTAGCCTCCATAACAACACTCCTCCCTGATATCTCTGTAAAAATAAATTCCAATTCTTTTTAAAAAACTCCCAGGCTAGGTTGCGACCTTTGTGAGATGTTGTTACTGAATAAAAAGCATTAACAGCATCCCCAACAAGAACTTCCTCGCTAATAATAAAATCTAATACTCTAGTAATTAAACTCTCTTCTCTCGTTGTCCCAAGACCATTTAAAATCCTAACTTTCTCCTCTTGCAAATCTGATTCTCGGTACAGTCTCAACATTTTTTCTAAAGTCACTTCATTTCCACTTGAAATAACCGCTTTATATACTGGAGTTCTCAAATCCGGTGGAAGAACACTTTTTCCAGAAATGTGCAACTCAAATTTATTCTTAGCTTCTTCGATAATCTCCCCATCATCCAGAAAAACCATATTTTCAAGAATACAAGGTCTTAAAATAGTAGTTAAATGATTTTCATTAGGTTTAGGATCCCAGCCTAATTTCGAACTAATGTCTCGTAAAAGTGAACGACCAAACTTTTTGAAGGAGTTCTCAAAATCCAAATTTTCCACAAGCAATCCAATTTTATTCAAGCAACTGACAATGTTCGACCAAACAGTAGAGTCATCCTCCAATTGAAAAGCTTGGAGTAACCTTAAAACCTCCACAGTCAAAACTCGTCCAGCCTGAGCAAAAGCAAGCATATCTTCCAAAATCCCCAATCTATCAAGAGCAGGCAATTCCCTACTTTTAATCGCTGGAATCAAGAGTTCCAGTAAATCGGAGCTGTATCTGGTTCTATAATATCCAATCGTTCCAGGATTTACTTTAATCCAAGTATTCTTTGCCGTATTCTTCAGAACAAATTCAATTTCTTTTTCGTCCATTACACTGCTGAATATTTCTTTTTCAGGCGATTGCGCAGAACTTATCTGCAAAGGAATCATCCAGAGATTGCTCGCAGGATCAACCGCAGATGAACCATCAGCGACAAATCTACTTTGAGAAAAAGTCAATACCAAGTCGTTGTCACGCCAGTGATGTTTAACATCCAATATTGGAAAACCTTCTTGCTTCGTCCAAGTGGGCATAATTGATTTAATACGTTTGTTGCTCACTTCTTCCAAAGCTGCCCAAAGGTCCTCAGTTTGTGCATTCGCGTAGGAAAATCTTTTAAGATAGAGATTCATTCCCTTTTTGAAATCCTCTTCTCCAATGTAAGAATGCAACATTCTTATTATACTTGCAGCTTTGTTATAAGAAATCTCATCGAATATTTCATCTATCTCGGATGGATGATGGATGAGAATTTGGATTGGATGTGTATTTCTTAGAGCGTCTAATTTTAGGGCAGGTATGTAGGTACTAGTTACAAAATGGGTCCAGATGTTATATTCTGGAAAAAGATAATCCACGCAGAGAAATTCTATAAAGGAAGCGTAGCCTTCGTTAAGCCACAAGTCGTCCCACCATTTCATGGTAACCAGATTTCCGAACCACTGGTGAGCTATTTCGTGACCTATTATAAGAGCAACTCTTTGTTTTCTGGTGGCTGAGGTGTTTTCTGGATCCACCAGGAGGCAACTTTCACGAAATGTTATGAGACCCCAGTTTTCCATTCCTCCAAATGACATCTCAGCAACTGGTAATAAATCGAGTTTGGGGAGTGGATAAGAGATTTTGAAATATTGGTTGTAGTAAGAAATTACTCTTGTGGCTATTTCCAGGGCAAATTGACCCTGGTGAGATTTTGATTTTGGAGTGTAAACTTTTGCAAGAGTTCCTTCAGTGGTTTTACATTCTAGGTGGTCGAAATCACCGACGACGAAGGCAAAAAGGTAAGTTGACATAATGGGAGTGGTTTCGAAAATCCAGGTGTCAGTTTCATCGTTTGCAATTTTGGACTTGAGAGACTGTAATGGAAATTGAAAATACACATTGATTGTAATCTAGAGCAGCTTTGGATTTTCAATACCAAAGTTTAGAAATTTATCAAACATATTTACCATATTAGAGATAGCCAAAAGTCCTTTAGGAATTTTTAGTGTCAAATCAAATGTAGCCTTGAGAATTGGTTCATCCCAACACGGAAAACAACGTCTGGCATCTATAGGTGCAAATTGCGTCACTGCTGCATATGTAATTTTTTCATCAGTCCTAGAAGAAACATGTTTTATAATTAATTGGCAAAAATTTACCCAGCGGTGCCTGGGATTTTAAGATATTTCAAGAGATTTTAGGGATTTTCATGAGATTTCAGGACATTTTAAGTGACTTTAAGGAATTTTCATGAATTTTAAGAGATTTCATGATATTTCACAAGATTTTACGAATTATTCGCGGATTTCAAGAGATTTATAGTCATCTTAAAGAATTTCAAGGAATTTTAGGAAACTTAAAAAGACTTTACAAATAATGTTTTTCTGCGAATTTTTTAAAGATATTTTGTAAGTGTTTTATATATTTAGATGTAAACAAAAATGTAGAAGCATATAAAAAAAATCTTTTACTGCGAAAACAATACGATTTTAATTGTTTTTAACATACCCTGTGTATTTGCTCCGATATAATCCTTTCAGTTTGTCGTTGATTTCTCCTTGAAATTCGAAATGCAAGTAACCATTTTTTCCAATTACAAGACTGTCGGGGAAAAGTATTGTTGCTGTTTCCTCAGTAGGATTTAGTATTATTTTCTTCGAAGGGATTATTTTTCCATTTGTATTATGAAAAGCAACCTTTTTAATGTTAATGTCTACAGAATTCAGTGTTACTTGATTTGTAGACTGTTCCACCTATTTTCAAAACAGATAACACATCATTTTTTAAATCATTTATGTCAGAATAAAGTTTCGCAAAAAGATATTTAATTTTAATCTTTGTTGAGTAAAATGAGTAAAATGAAAAGATTGAACTTTGAGATTTTAGAACTTGAATCCAACCTATGGGGTTTATTTTAATTGTTAACATGTAATTAAACTTACGTTAATATGGACATTTTGTTCTCCTGTAGAAATGAAATTCTTGAGATCCAGTGTCAGAGAAATATCATAATGATAAGGAGAGACGTTGGCAGGAAGCCTTTGAAATTCTTTCTTACTCACACCCATTGATTAAAAGAGTCCAAGCAATTTTCAAGTTTTCTAAGAAACACAAATTTAATAAATCACAAAATTCTATCAATTACAAACATAAACTTCAACTTACAAACATAAAATTACTTCAACATAAACTTACAAACATAAACCGGGTCGACCGGCTTTCTTTGTTTGATGATTGTATTTGTGACGCCAAGTGACGCCATCCGCAAATAATCCGCTTTTTTCGTAATGCGCATGCGTATCTCAATTCACCTTACCCTTATATTAGGGCGGGAAATTTGAAAATAATTAAAAATTGAAATAAATAAGCAGTTTAAATAATTGATTCATTAGGTAAATAGTAAATTAATTTATATACATAAATTAATAATAAAATACAATTATAACAATAATAAAATGATGTTTTCTTAATTTCGAATCTAACATGACACAAAATGACCTAACTTCAACATGACGTGAATGCGCATGCGCATACATATTTTATGAAACTTTGGAATGTTTCAGAAACTTTCGTCTAATGAAACGTTTCATTGTTTCATGAAACTTCCAATGTTTCATGAAACGTTTCATCAACTCACATCCCATAGCACTCGACCACCCCATAATAGTATTATGGGGTGGTCGAGCGCTATGGTGGCGCCACGAGTACTTTGGTGACGTTTCGCGCTAGATTTAAAGATATATTTTTGTTTTCTTTATGTTATTTAAAAAAATTATTGTAAAATTCTGAAGAAAAAAAAATGGATGAAAATAATAGGCTCACTAAAACTTATTAACTATTTATTTGCACAGGTGCGGATCCACGGTGGGGCGATAGGGGCGATCGCCCCCCCCAAAGGTTCTTGAATTGCAAGTTTAACTCATGTTTTTGACCATACAGGCAGCTATTACAAAGTAGCCCATTCATAACTTTCCGAATCGCCCCCCCCCCTCCAAATTCAGTTTCTGGATCCGCCCTTGTATTTGCATTTATTATATTCTTTCATAGGATCCTAAGTGGGTTCCTTTAATTGTATCAAATTGTATCCTACGTAGGATCCTACGACTTGCCTCTAAAAAAATCCTACGTAGTTACCTATGACTTTCCCGTACATAAAATCCTGCATTTGAACCTATGATTTGCTTCTAAATAAAATCCCTACTGAAAATTCCTACATAGGTTCCTATATAGGATCCTATGTAGGTCCTATATAGATTCCTATATAGGACCATATGTAGGTTCATATGTCTTTCCCTATATAAAATTCTAATGACGATCCAAGCTTCAATGAATTCAACCAATTTCTCTCTGATCCATCTCGGCACCGTACTGAAAA
>JAUESH010000041.1:3198285-3228836 GCA_032275165.1 Synergus magnus
TTTTTACTAATTAGCAGTAAACGAATCGGCGCTATTTGAATTAGTAGAAAACTACTACCAATTAGTAGTTTTCTACTTATTCAGATTTAGAGAGTAAACATTTAACACAAAAAGAGTTCTTCTCTTCTTCTGGTAGTCCTAGTGTGCCGTAATCTCACCTCAAAGTTAAAAAAAAAGTTCCTTCTTTTTGAAAACCTTTGTTTTATTTATTCAGGATAAATACTGAAAACAGCAAAGCAGAAGGAACTTGGATTTTTCGTGATGGAAAAAGGCTTAGCAATTTTTCCGTCAAGGCTGCATCAAGCTGTTATAAATTTCCGATAATTCTAGCCAGTGGATAAATTAAAGCAGCGCTATATTGACTCAAAACCTATTAATAGTGCACCGTGAACCTATTCCCACTTCTATTTTTACGTTCCATAGTTTGAATCTCCCTTTAAATGCTTTCTCTCGAATAGCCTTTTACATTACTTCCGTGAGGCTTTTACAACGAGGTAAAAATCGGAAAAAAAAATATATATATCGTAGGGGTGAAAGATCTGGAGCGTGATTTTATGACTTCAGTCTTGAATGAATCTACCCTTCTTTGTACAAATCACACTAAGTACTAACAAACTCGAAATACAAATAAGAATCATATCGAATTGGAAAAAAATGTCTCAAAAATGTTTAAATTAAAGCTTTAATTTGTTGAAACAAACAGTTTTCTTTTTTCTCTCGTAATTTTTCCAATTTGTAAATAAATGAAAAAAAAAATTACATAGCTGAGCCAAGCCGGGCCATCGATTCAGATGCTGAACGGGTTCTACGTTTCTTTTCGAGTTTACTCCGCCAAGATAGGTGACTGAAAAGTTCTGAACGTTCAAATGAACGAATTTTTGTATTGATTGTATTTTAAAATAGAAACAGTTTTAAAATATTGATACATTTACATTGAAAATAATTTTGGATGAAAGAAACTAGTACTGTGTATTGTTACTTTTAGTTGGAACAATATTTCTGGATAAAATAGAAATGAGAAAAAATATTTCGTTCATTTGAACGTTCAAAACTTCTGGCACGTCAAGATAGCCCGTTTTGGCCCAAGTTCTGCCCGATGGGGTCTCGATTAGCGCCAGATTGAAATTTCTGCATCATTCGTAAGAACCAAACGTGAAGAAAATTTCAAATAAATTATTGGAATTTCCTCACGCTGTGTGGTATGCGTATAAACGTCATCATTATTTGCTAAATAAAAAGTATGTATATTCAAGGTTAAATTGTAACTATGCAATTTTCATTGTGACGATAAGGTGGAGAATTGGCTTAACTACCTTAGATTTGTTAAAACCCATGAAAATAATAATTTTTATTAATAAGATAAACCAAAATCGTGATTGTGAAAAAATACCGAAAAAAAGAATTGCCTAAAATGTTTATTAACGAAATAAAAATATTTATTGACGAAAGTTGAAAATCACCGAAATTTCAAATTCCCGAAAATTTAAATTCCTAAAAATTTCTAATACTTAAAAATTAAATACTAGATTTTTAATTAAATAAATTGAAGAATATTATATTTTTCAAAGATAAAATTCAACTTATAATAAAATGGGGCACTTTAATGTAACCTTGACACTTTCCGAGAATTTCCATTTCCCTATCAATAAAGAATCAGATTTAGCATCAAATTTTTCATTGAGAGTGTTTTTTCAAAATACACTTGTTTAGTCGATACTTTAGGATTGTGTTGAAATTTACGAGATCCATAATATTTTCAAATGTAAAACACGAACTTTGAGAGAATTATGACACAGATAAAAAAATATAAATCAGACAAATCTTTTTGAAGGTTAATGTTATAAATCGATTTGACGCACATCCTCAGAAAATCGAATCATTTACGTCATATTGGTATTTCCTGTTACGAACAAGTGATATTTTTCCGCTTGAATTATTTAATAAATAATTAATAACTTATTAAGAATATGAATGACGTAGTTTCAAAAACGTATGTTCTATTAAGTTTAAAGTACGAAAAATGTAACAATTTATTTTAATTATTCGCTTTTGTCTTGTTTTAGAACTGAAAAGATAGTACTCAATTAACTTTATTCGAAAAAGTCCCGAGTTGCTGAAATTAAGTAAGTAACCGTATTCAATTTCAACTTTGACCCAGCACAGGATTAACTTCACGTTAATGATAATAAAGATTTGATCGCGAATCCTACATAGTCTGCACAAGTTACGACCTACTAATAGCAGAAAATTATAATCATTTTCTGCGATCTACTAACTCAAGAGATGTTGACTACCGTTATCAGCCAGTGAATATACAATATTTGGTTATTACTTTTTACTTGATAGTAAATAGTAATAAATAACAGTCATCACAGTACCTATTGTCATTAAAAAAGGTGATGTTTTTTTTTTTTTTTTTTTATAAAAATAGGTGATAAAACGTTGAAACAAACTTAAATCAACAGAACGATACCAAAAAATTGGCTAAAAGCAAAAATTGGGCCATTTACTCATGATTTCGACTGGATTCTTATTAACGAGGTCCAAGTTTTAGGCTTTCAAATATAAAAAGGAGAAATGGTGAGAGAAATAGTCTTTACCTTTATTCCGCTTCGACCCTGCTGTTTTAGTAGAACGTTCTCCGGCTTCATGTCACAGTGGATGATTTTGTTTTTAAATAAAGCTTCGAGGCACTGGAGTAATGAATGTGAGAACTTTCTCACCAGCTGTAGACTAAATCCTTGAAATTTGTTTTTCTTAATAAGCTCGTACAAGTTAATGCTGAGCAACTCAAAAGTTATACACATGTGATTTCGGAATGTGAATGAGTCGAACATGTGTATAATATTCATTGTATTGTCCTTATCTTGTTCTCTCAAATTCCTAAGAATCCTAATTTCCTCATGAGCTTGTCTATGAAACCTTTTTTCGTTTCTCACCATCTTCAGTGCAACATGTTCCTGCGTTTTATGGTCATACGCCTTTACGACTTGTCCAAATGATCCTTTTCCTATCACTTTCAATACTTCATATCTATAAGCTACGTGATCATGAGGTATATGAATATAAGACCCCTGATCGTTGTCATAATCATTATTATTCGGCATGCCTATAATTCCTGGCCTTTTCTTCGCATTTGCTCCAATAAAGTAAATTTGTCGATAATTAAAAATTTCATGATGCTCATAAGGCGTTAGTTTATTCATATAAAGCTTCATCACCAATTCTGGTGTAACTGTCATTGTTTTCGGCTTTCCACTACTAGAATTTCCATCCGACTGTCCATTTTTGACCATCGGACTATTTGACTGACTATTCGTCTGCGAGTGACTCGAATTATGGCTATTGTGGCTAGTGTGACTTGCATGTGAACACAAGCTTAAATTCAAACTATCTGGATTATTACTATTCAAATTCTGCAGACTATTGTTTGTACTCGAATCCAAAACGGGTAAATGCATATCCACGTGACTCCAGTGATTGACTGGCGACTCGCCCTGTTTTAAAACCATGGTTCCGACCTTTAGAGGTGGCAGGTGATTGTTTTCGTTCGAGATGTAAGTCTGCGTCGAGGCTCCAGATGGATTTGTTCTCGATAGGGGCATCTCAACTGTTGGACTTATACTTGTCATTTGGGCCCATCGAGATCAAATTATTTCCCTCTCAACATTCTAAAAACCAATCTTTCCTCAAAATTTAAAACTAGATTTTCACATGAAACTACCTTGTCTTCCTTCTCCAATCATCCATCTCTTTTTTCAATAAAAATGCAAGACATCCTTTAAATAAATTAAGCTAGGAAATTCTTCAGTCTCGTTTTCGTGGTTCTCCACGTGGATGGGTTTATTCTCATTGATGAACATTGGATGAATTTCCTAAAAAGAAAAATTAGAATTTCGTTAATGTGAGGAACCAGACATCTTTAATCTGGCACTAGGAAATCAGTAATTCAGGGTGTCAAGGCAGAATTAAATTTGATAAATTAAAACATTTCAAACTTTTAAATAGTAAATTAAGGTTGTTGGATCTAAGTTCGAACCTCAAAATTAAATTCCCCATTTTACCCAAAAAGTATTAAAATTGCAGATTTTTTCGGTCTGTATCAATAATTCTATTTAAAAAATGAGTAGCTATAGAGAGCGAAAAAATATTTAATTATAAAGTTCATCATGTAACATGAAGAAATCGAATTTTGAGGTTAGAACTTTGATCCAATACCCTTAAAACGTTTCGAACTTCAAAAACGTAGCCTTAAAAATGAAATAAAAATTCGAAGCCTTGAAAGATATTGATTAAGCAAGAAATAAATATAATTAAATTATATTTAAAATTAGGTATATTACTTTCCAGGTTGCAATTGTTCAGAATGTGAAGTTGTGCAATTCTAAAGGCTTAAGTTAACAATAGATAAATTTCGAATGTTTCAGTACTAAATTGTTAATTTTGAGTGCGTTACGCTGGCCACGCTGACCTTTGTATAATTCTCAAGTTTAAAATTTGTAAAAATAAAATAAAATTAAAATTGTTCATTTCTAAAGGCTTGAAGTTGATCATTTAAATATTAAAGATATCTAATTATGTATGAATTTTTTCCTAAACTTTTTTCATTTTCAAAACGTTGAGGTCAATTTAAATCCTTCTGTAAACTATAAAGTGTAAAGATTTTAATTCAAAACAAATCCCTTTAGCTGAAGACGAACAAAAACCACCAATAATTCCGCAGTTATCGAATTCACAACGGTTTTTAAATCAAAGCAATGTCGTTTCTGTCCGTGATCAAATTCATTTTAATTTATTTCAATCCACACTTTTTTACCGGACTCTGTCAGTGATCAAATTTTAAGAACATGATTAAAAGTAACTCTTACTGGCTGGTGATATGTAAATCAAAATTCCGCGAGAAAAAAAAATGTTTAACTTTACCATCAGCAGTCCAGTTCTCTGACATTTATATGACCTCCTTGACCTGTACACCCTCTAATTACTGCCCTATTGCTTCACTTCATTTCTTTTAATTTCAATTCTCGATTTTCTTTTTCAGTTTTTTACCTTAGAGCATCTAATTTTATAATCTAGCGTGCGAGAAGGCATCGTGAGTCTAGCTGAGAGGTTGTTGGCACGAGGCCGGCCAAGTTTGATGACTCCGATCCATTCAGGAAATTCAGTTCCTCTCCCAAAACTCTTCTCTTCGAATCCGCCCTTCTAAAGAAGCTTGATTTTCCTCGCCGATCATTTCCCCTCGCGTCGATTTTTTTCTGACCCAACAATCAAAATAAATACTCCACAACACTTTTCACTCCGATTCCCTTCTACAAAAGAAACATCGGCACCTCACTTTTCAGGATTTAATTGTGACAGCTTTTTTATTTTAATCAAGATCATTTTCGTTTTCACTCTCGGAGAAGTCGCACGCGGTGGGCTTCCATAAAACGTCGCTACCGAAACATTTGGGGCGCTGCGTGCACATGTGTCAGAAATCGAATTTTTCTACGATTTCCTTGTCAATGAGAGACTTGGTTTTCAATATTGGAGCGACTTCGTCGGAATGAAAACTGACGATGTAAACACGATGCGACTCGCGAGGACTTCTCTGACTTGTACGAACTTGTAAGTGCGGAAAACTGTCACTGGGTATCAATCGCACCAACTTAGCACTGAGAAAGACGGGAAGGGGTGGGGATGCATCTCGGAGCAACAAAGAACGAATGCGAAGCACTGAAGACTGAACTGCTGAAGCTCTCCCAGTTACTGTCTTTGTTTATTCTTTATTTGGCGCTCCCCCTTTAGAACACTGGGAGAGATAATTAAAACCAGACAAAGTATTGTTGAAAAAACGGATGTATTTTTGCCACGAGGTCTTTCTCTTCGCGATTCGATTCTTGACGGCCGATGCTCCTAGAGGGCAGTGATTCTTTCGGTCTTTCCTTTCCTCTCGGACGTCGAGAGGCAATTGTTTTATTTTTGTTGTTGAAAGGATGTAGCAGGAAGAACTGTGTTTCGGAGTCCTGTGCATGTGATATGATATGGGGGCATAGATACAAAATCAGGCGCAGGTGTTCCCGGCGGCTTTTTCAACTTGGGGTTGGGGGTTTTACACAGTTTAGGGTTTTTAGCTTTTGAGAATAGGTTACGTTTGAAGGTTCGATTATTTGTTGCAGAGGGGATGTTTCAGGACAATTTTCACTGATGAAAATTTGTAATTGGAAATTGACAAGATAATGGTACTTTTTCCAGGAATCAAAAAAGCGAAATCTCCACACATGCGCAGAACGAGACTGATCCGAAATGCGTACGCGCATGCGTTGTCAGGTTTTGAACCTAAATGCAGGGGTGAATTTATAATTCCGGGTGCCCCAGCAACATGTTTATTAGGGTGTGAGTATTGATGGTGTGAGAATACATTAATATTAAAACATGTGTTTCTATTACAACTATGTGAGTTAGTGAATTTCCATATTGTTTGGACTGATGCATTCTAATTTGAATATTATTAGATTTTTTTTCTAACATGAAAACTAATTTTTAAATTGTGACAAAGTTCCCGCCATCGTGAGATGCTGCCCTCTATAGCAGCGTACCTGCTAAGTACTAACCCTACTAACCTTACCTTAACTTTCACGAAGTAACTATAGCTCTCTGCTATAGCTATACTAGCTATAGGTCAAACGCTTTATTTTGACCCCCGTCAAATACTCCAAATATACTCGCGTCTCACAGCTGATATCGAAATAAATAAGTCGTAGTTGCTAAATTGTAGAATTGTACTTTGAAAATAAGGACCAAGATGACTTCAACCCAGAAATCGTTCAAGGAGAAACGTTCCTTCTGTGAGTTATGAAACAGTAATCTATATAAATATAATATTCTGACTAGAGTTCACAAAGAAAGCAGAAAAATGGTGATCTCCCTTCAAAGTTTCCGTAATTTTGTTTTTACTCTCTGCATTAAAAGCCATAGTATTATGTTATATTATTTGCTCTTTGTTCCATTCTTTCTATTTTGATAAGTCCAATCTGCTCCGAAAAACATTGGACTCGTCTGCATAAATGAGGAATTTTAGATGACTCTTTAAAAATTGCAAATCTGTTAGTGTTACATTTTCCAGGAAGTAAATAAGTTTTGCGTCTCAGTATATTTCATTTTAGTTAAGTGATTTCTTAATTTTATCTATGTATATAAACCAGCGTTTTATTAGTTTCGGATTTATTTGGATTTTCCCACTAGCTAGAATTTTGGAGTATTCGCAAGACTATACGAATCACATATAGTTTAGTTCCCTTATCACAAACATATCAAAATAAAGATTTGTTCTATTTATCGGCTTTATTGTCTTTAATAAAAAATTTCAATTTTTATTTTATAGTAATTTTTTAGTTTTTCTGTTTGTATTAAATGAAATTTGACCAAGAATATTACTTTTTGTATTAATATGTAGTTTATTTGTTTACAAAGACGATAATTGCATTCATTTAAATATTTTTTGAAACAACTGGTGCTGATTCAATTAAATAAATTTAGTGATATCATTTTAGCGATAAGATTAAGAATTTGGTACTGTGAATCATTATTTTTTAAAAAGTTCAGATAAAGTTTTATTATGCAAGGAATCGATTTAATGAAAACTAATTATTGCGATTGACTCATTAATTTTTTTTTTGTTTAATCATTCACTAAACTAGTATTACAGGCTTTAACAGACTGCACTAATTTTCTGAAATAAACAATGCAATAAAAATTAATGTTTTTCTTCTGTTTTTTAGCTCAACGAGTGGCAGACGTTGATCTGATTAGAAAGCAGCATCCAAATAAAGTTCCTATAATAGTTGAACGATATTATGGAGAAAAGCAGTTGCCACTTCTCGACAAATCAAAATTTTTAGTTCCCGACCACCTTCCAGTAGCAGAGCTTATTAAAATTATCAGGTAAATTTAATTACATGTTAGAGAACATGATTTTCTTTTTATTCAAGTAGAGTATATTATGTAAGATTCTAAATTGGAAACCAGACCTTAGCCTCGTTTGACTATTACATTTTTTATCTACTTTTATTGTAAAAAGAGAGTATTTTATAACTACAACTTACTTTGTATTTAGTTATTTAACAATTGTAATACACCTACGACTAAAATCGACCGATTACAAATAAAACATTTAATTGGCATTTTAATAAAAATTTCAGGCGTCGATTACAATTAAATCCCACACAAGCATTCTTTTTATTGGTGAATCAAAGATGTATGGCCAGTGCTAGCATGACCATGGCTCAACTGTATCAACGTGAACGAGATGAGGATGGTTTCCTCTACATTGTATTCGCCAGTCAAGAAGTGTTTGGACAATAGATTTAAAACATTACACTCCAAAATAAGGTAAGCAAATCTGAAATGTGCAAGTCTGATTCAAGATCCTTTCTCTCTACTTTATTCTGAATCGCCTAAATAATCCGAGAAAGTTAATATTGAAAAATATCTTTAATTTTCATGTTTTTCCATTTAAAGTTTAAAAAATATATATAATTTCAGATAACTGTACAGCTTTTCGACTTCAATTATGTTTAAACATATATGATGAAGATTTGACCCAATTAATCACCAGGTTTATGTGTTGACACCACTCGATGATGTCCTCTGGTAAAGAAATTTATATGAGGTTAAATTTGCAAGAAATCTGCTATAGGAAAGTCTCACACTATAATCTCCAATCAGTGCATGAAAACGGCCCTTTTCCATAAAACTAGGAACGAAGATGTGTAAGTCCTAGAGCAACTTGAATAATTTTAAGACACTTGCGAGTAGTTTACATCTCTATTGTAGGCAGAAGTATTGGAACTTCTTAATAAAAAAAATCTCGGTATATATCAAAAAGTAGAGAAACTAAACCTAATCTTGACTATGAATGTTTTAATTTTAAAGAGGATATTATTATATTAAATGTTAAGATGATTAGGATAGAAGAGATAAGAGGATTTGAAAAGTAAAAGTTTCTATAGGTAGACAACAGTCAAGCATTCACGTGACTTATATAAGTTGTATAATGTATATAAGAAGACCTCTCGACACCGAAAGAGCGAAAAATTTTTATCAGCACAAACTCAAATCTACTAGAGTTTCAGAAATTCGAATTTAACAATAAAGTTGTATTTAATTCTGAGGTAACTTTAAATTTAAAAGTGAGATTTCAAAACACAATGTACCTGATAAACAGTCATTTCTTTGCTAAACTGTAAGTTGGGACTCTGGCATTCTCACTGATTTAAGTGCGATTTTAACTCTTCGCTCGACGATAATTATGTATTCGAGCACTCATCTAGATAATTAAATATTTGATTTTTTTTTATATACTTTACAGTAATACCGACATTTTTAGAAATCATATATAATCCTTTATCCTCTTACTAAGAGTTACATATTTTATTTTCATTTATATTCTGTGAAAAAGTTTACATTTAGATAGAACTGCATGTAGTTTAATATATGCAGTGGACACAGATATTTTTACAGATCTAGTTTGAACTTCGATAATGTAACGACGACGTTTCTAATACGTAGATGTACGTAGATGTATAGTTTAATTTTATTTTCCTCAAAGTCAAAAAATCATTTATATTTTGTCTCTATTTTGACTGAGAAATAGATCATTAAGTTAGTTGTACGGTGTATAAAATATTTGCTGTTTTTTTCGCTCTCCAAAAATTTTTGTTTGCAATGCAACTTTATTTTAATGAATTGACAAGCACGTGAAGGATAATCCGTTTAATTGAAGAAATGGCGCAACAATTTAGGAAATCGAAATCTGTCATTTTCTAACAATCAAACTTTGGAAATAGTGTGTATATTTTTTTATGACTCAAACTCTTCACTGAAGTATTAAGCAATACAAAATTTTTTACCTCTTTAAGTAAATAGGTATTAATTATTGCGAATAGGTTTGACTAAGAATATCACAATTTAAGAGTTGTAAAGAGAAGTGTTCGTGTATATATTGATCTATATTGTATACTATATGTACGTTGTTCATCATAAGGAAAAATTACATAAAATCGACTGAAAGATTCTTGTTTTTATTTCAAATAGTTTTACAGAAAATTAAATTTTTGTGAGACTTGAAAAAACATCTTTCTACAGTTCCTCTGCAACTTTACCGCCATTAGTTTAAAATTACCCATTATCCCTAGAGTTCGAAAATTCTCGGTAATTTAAAATTGGGTAACGTAACTGAGAACGTTACCGTCACTTACGTAATTTAAGAGAATTTATGAGAATTAAAATTTTTTAACATTATCCAGGTAAAAAATTAATAATACAATTATTCATTAATAATAATGGAGTGTAATAATTATTAGTAATGCTTATAAACACATACTTAAATAAATTTTAATCAATAAAATTTGGATTTAACATTCTAACATTACGTCACACTCGTTCGGTAACGTCGAAATCTGTAGGAAAATCTTATCTGGAGGAGTTCAGAGCATTATTTACATAGGAGTTTTATTAAAATTAATTTTTATCGATCATAGAAAGTGGAAAATTGTGATATAATTGATATAAATTATATAAGTTATAAAAAAATGATAAAAATTAAAAAAAAGTAAATTCTCTAAAATTGCATGGTAATTTATTGTCACGGTAACGTTACCGAGAATATTACCCACTACGAACTCTACTTTACCGCCATTAGTTTAAAATTACCCATTATCCCACGGTATTTCCTATAGTTCAAATTCCAACCACATGCAGGTTAGATCGGCGCTAAATTCGAATTCCATTATAAGATCGTCTTTCTCCATCGAGTTTAACGGGAGGAAGTGAGATAAAAAATGGATTGTTAAAGGGAAGGGGTAAAGAAAGGTAAAATAAAGGTTAGAAGAGGTTATGAACTCTAACCCGTGGATGGGTGACGAAGTGACAGTGCTTGCTGGTAATTATGAATTGTCAAAATGAGTCATGGTCAGATCAATCATCGCTTTTAGTTATAAAGGTAAGATCAATAGTTACACTAAACTACAAATCATGATCTGAAAGTTGAATTTCCTCTCGCGAGGCTTTCGTAATCAGACCAGGGGCCAAGGTTCGCCTACGTCGGGTTCGCCCATTTATGCGTCGCATCTCAAACAACATGAGTAGTTTTATATGGTTTTATGACTTTAAAAAAGTCAACAATGAAATTAAAATTTGAAATACGAAAGTGACAGTGTATAGCTAAAGGTGTTGGATCCAAATTTAAACCTTAAAATTAAATTCCTCATTTTACTCAACAATTATTAGAAATAAATATCTTTTCGCTCTATAGATTTATTTTGTTTTAAAATAGAAATATGCCTATAGAGCCAAGAAAGTGTTTACTTTTATTACTTTCTGCGTAAAATGAATTAAAAGTTAATTAACCAAGAAATTCTATCTTTTCATTTTACATACTCAAAAAGTATTAAAATTAAAGTTTTTTTCGTTCTGTGTCCATAGTTTTATTTAAAAAATAAATAGCTGTACAGAGCGAAAAGAGATTTAGTTTTAATATTTATCAAGTAAAATGAAGAAATCGAGTTTTGAGGTTACAGCTTTGATCCAACGCCCTTATAAAGAAGCTGAAAATTTAGAATGAGTCTACAGAGCACAAAATCGCATAGTCATGTTTTATTTTCAAAGACATTGAAAAATAAAGATATAGAATTAATCAAATTTCCAAACTGTATTTAGCTTATTTTCTCATTATAAAAAGGCTTATGTTTTTCTTTGAGCTTCAAAAAGTATCAGTAAAGGCTAGAAACTAACAAAATGTGAAAATAAGTCAAAAGAAGAGAGAATATAAAATTAACAAACCAAGCTTAACATTTTTTATCGACAATTTCGTGAAGTTGATCAATTTATCATTTTAAACTCTATTTTCTTTTCTATTTTTGACCCATTTTCGTCTTCGAAAAGCAAAGGTTAAATACATATTTTGAATAATACACTCTTGTTTCATTGCCAATAAATTTTGATTAATCCTCTGTGCTTTTTACTGATTCAGACTTAGATAGTCTCTAATTAATGGCTAAAATGACTTAAATTAGAGATGCTAAACACTCGGATAAATATTCTAACGAAATTAATAGTCTTCCTGATGATGAAAAAATAAAATTCTGCGAGTTGAGAAAAGTTGAAATGAAATTGAAAGTAGTACAAAGTTTTAAAAGAAATTTTCTTAGTTTTAAATATCTACAACTTTTGGAAAGAGAAAAAGGTGTATTTTCAACGGAATAATTGAATTTTTAACTAAATATTGAAATTTTCAATGAAAAAATAAGAATTTTCAACGAAAAAATGAATTATCAACGAAATATTAAAATTTTCTACAAAAATAGTTGAATTTTTAACAAAAAATTGAGTTGCCGAATTTTCAACAAAAAAAAATTGATTTTCAACCAAAAGGATGGATCTACAAATTTTGGAAAGACACTTGTGATTAACCTGAGATTTCGTGTCACCTGAGATTAAATGCACCAAACGGTACAAAGATATATCTAGATGCTGAGGAACAAGTGGGTAGAAGATAACCTTCGGACCCGTGGCATGGACATGGACGACCTTTGCCTGTAGAGATTGACCGCTCAAACACAATTACACATAAATGACCATTCTTTGTAGATGTATATTTCCAAGAAGTTGGCCATTCGAAGATTTGGAAGGACCATTCCGAAAGGTCACAATCCGATCAGCTAAACTTCCCTCGGCAACAAAGTTTGGAGTAACGGAAGAATTTATTTTCGGTTTACGTTCAGCAGTTTCTAGAAGACTTTCTAGAAAAATACTTTCACAAATCGTTAATGCCTAAAACTAATGCAGGAAATTGAAATACGTTCAATGGAAACAGAGAAAAAAAAAATTATTAAATAATCAATTTATTTGATATAAAGAAAGCTTTATGTTTTAAATTCCGTTTTTTTTAGTAATTTTTTAAATAAAATGAGCAATACGGAAATTCAATAATTAAAGTGATTCAAAGTTAATCCTCCAATCTTGAAATAAGAATCACTTCTTATTATCCCTTATCAATTTCTTTCGTCTGTGACACATGCTAAATTTATTGATCTACATCGATAATCATCAGGGTATTGCCTTTTTATCAGTGTGAACTTTTGGTCTTTACCTGAGTTGACGCATTTGGTAAAAGCATACAACGCAATTAATAATTAACATCTTGTCAATATTTTTCCTAACACTGATAAGACTTCAATATTTATTCTTACGTCTTAAAAATGAAAACTTGAAGTAAAAAGTGTGTTTTACAAAAAATATTCTTACAATTGTAAAATTACTATAGAAAAGCTATGCTTTCAATTAACTGAAACTCCCGTTTAATTAGAAATATGAAAGCATTCATCTGCATGCAGTCTAGATCTTACAGAATATTTAGGTTGTTTAACGAATTTTCGGTAAATCATATCAGAAACTTTCTAAAATCTAACAGGGTTTTCAATAAATATTAACTGTTCCAAGTTCTTTGGATTTTACATAAGGTACTTTTTTGTAGCTTATAGGGTAATTTTTTGAAGCTCAAATGGTAGCTTTTTTACAAAAAAAAAAAATTGTATGATTCCAAGAATAATTTTGAAAGTGAGAAACGCTTTTGTGTTCTAATTCCCAATTTACCTTTGAATATCTAAATACCGATAGTGGTTTTAAGTAAATATTCATAAACTATAAAACAAAATAGAAAAACGTCGGTGGATTGACATGACTGGAACCGGTACCCCTTTGCTCGCAATGCTGAACTCCGAGAGCAAATCTTCTATTTTTTAATGAGCTGAGCCACTCCCAGTTCTTGATCGAGTCGAGAACTACCTCTAATCTCTATATTCTAATGACAGGTACATTTAACTGCCAAAACTGCGATACGATAGGGGACAACGAGCATAGATCGACAAATGATGAATGTTGTTACGTGACATATCAGCTCAGTCGTGCCTGATGGTACCACTCAGGCCGGACGAAACTGAGATAGGAAATCAGGCAAACGGGGCGAGAATGCACCTGGTCGGTTCTTGGAGCCACAGAGAAGTGACCTGCCAACCTGCCAGCGCAGGGAACGGCTGCCTACTTGTCGGTGTCGGTGTGGTGTGTCTGTTGCCTGCGTTCACCTGCGCAAGGTGAACTGTAACTACTCGACTCGCTGTACTTATTCCGCAGAGTGCGCTTCATCATCGTCTGTGCTAAAATATTTCACCTGGAAAAGTATCTCGCGAGTTTTCATCATTCTTCTTATCAATTTGAGAAATTCGGGAGAGTCTGTGTCATAGAGCAGAGCAGCCACAATTATTCGACAAATGTCGAAGAACGTGCGTGACCCGAGCGCCGTCAGGCAACGCTGATATGAATACAGCAGGGAAAACAGGTAGCGTATTGAAACCAAAAATCCATCTGTGAAAATAGAGGAATTTCGATGGAATTTCGATAGGTTTTGATTTTTTGAAGGGTCTTGATTATAATTGAGCCTTGTAAGATGTGTTTGAAAATGTCGTACGTAATGGCCACCTCGATACACTTTCAACTCGGTGACCTTTCATGGTTAGCTACAGTGAACGGTGAGCCCGGATCGTAGTGACGGCCAGAATATTCACCGTCATTGTGCCAAGGCTGTTGCTGACGAATTCATCAACGCTTTACACTTTTCTGAACGAGAAGCTTGCTTTAGTTTGTGTTATAAAACAGTTATTGTGCTTTTGTTGTAGTTAGAGATTCAGATTGTAAGATCTAAGCGCACATCTGTTCTTCAGGAGATTCCGCTCTATAAATCACGTTTCGGGTTCAGAGATGATGCTGAAGAATGTCGTGAATCAAAAAGTGTTTTTGTGGATTCTTTTTTGTTTATAACTTGGCTGACATTCTAAATCCATAGGATACGCTTATATATTATGAGTATATAGCATTTATAGAAGCATTTATAGAAGAATTTATAGAAGTGTTTGTTAATTAAAGATGAAAGTGTGTTGTGAAAAAGTGATCAATGTCGATACTGTCGATTAAATTGAAGATTTCGGCAATTAGAGGTAATATATGTGGTGTTTGAAAGCAGATTTAATGTTTTGTGCATTCTCTAAGCTGCCAATGAAAAATTTTTGTTTTGAACTTTCAGAATTTCAAATGAACGAATTTTTGTATGGATTTTACTTTAAACTAGAAACAGTTTTAAAATATTGACTCATTTGCACTGAAAATATTGTTATTTTTAGTTGGAGCAATATTTCTGGATAAAATAGAATTGGGAAAAAATATTTCCTTCATTTGAACAAAACTTCAAAACTTCTTTTCTGAGTGAAAAACTGAAAATCTCTCCCATGTTGGTATTGTTTCTATGTCTTTTAACACCAGAATCTATAAGTAAAAATAACACTTTGGTTATTAACGTATATTTGAAAAGAAAGCTTTGTTTTTGTACTGTAAATCTCAATTCAAATTTCAACTGCATTGAGCAGTTTCAAATGAAATAAGTTAACATGTATCAGAAGTTTTGAACGTTTAAATGAACGAAATATTTTTTCCCAATTCTATTTTATCCAGAAATATTGTTCCAACTAAAAGTAACAATAATAGGCATTACAAGTTTCTTTCATATAAAATTATTTTCAATGCTAATGAATCAATATTTTAAAACTTTTTCTAGTTTAAAATACAATCTATAGAAAAATTCGTTCATTTGAACATTCAGAACTTTTCAGTCATCTCAGAAATTAATTATCTTATCCTAACAAATTAATTTTCAATGACGTGAAGGTATTGGAATAAAAGCATAGAATTGATAAAACTTGTCCTCTTTCGTAAAGCGTGCGTTTACTGACCCCAAATGAGAATGATGACTGTCAACATTCATTGATTTAAATGTAACGATCTTTAGTAGATTTTGTTTCATTAAGATATTTCTCGCATTTCCTATTTTTGAGGAAAGTAATTTAAAAAAGGGAAATTTTTAACAACTGTTCGAGAAATATTATTAAACATTATTATCTCATTTATATTATAAAAAAATTATAGTTAATGAACCGGATTTTGTTTTTAAATATTCTCTCCTTTGTTTAGGAAGCATATTATGTTATTTATAGCAGAGTTGTATATTTGAAGTCGAAAATACACTAGTGCGTCGAGTGAACTAAATTTAAAAATAACTGAGAAGGAAAAGATTTTATTGTAAAGTATCTTCGTAAATGTTAGCCCAGTTAATCCAAAAACTACCGACCACCATCCGACGACTAATCCTGACGTGGCTAATTAACTTCAACGACTTCTAATTTGTAATCCCTCAAAATCGTTGAAAATCTCTTGAAATCTTTACAAATCCCTTAAAATATCTTAAAATACCTGGAAACTCTTAACAATCTTTCGAAATCCTTCGAATTCTTCTAAAATTTATTAAATTATTTATAACAAGGAAAATAAACTGTTGCTTTGACAGAATAAAATCACAAAATAAAAAACGAAAACAGAAGCTTCAATGTAAACTTCAAAGCATGACGCGATTTTTCTCTTGTACTAGACATTTTAAAATATCTGATTTTATTTATTTTTTTTTTTATTTTATACGTCTTTACTATACAGATAAAATATATCTCTTGAGCACATATATATAAATTTTGAAATATTCTCATTCGTTATGGCTGTTACCTTCTACCACTGACCATAAAAGTATCAATACTGTAGAATAGCAAATATATAGCTTTTCCTATTTTAAACTGGAGAAATTGTTGAGGGATGAAAAGAGTCCTTGGATTTTGATCCTGCCCTTAGGATTTTAGGGCCTTCGGCTTATTAAGATGGAACGTCAGGTTGTTAGGCCTTGAGATCTTAGACAGGTGCTTCTTTCACAGAAAAGATTTGCTTTCAATCTAGCTTAGGCAAAGGTAAATCCTAAAATATTTGTTTGTATTTATTGCTCTGATCTCTCTCACTCTCTTTCGCTCTCTCTCTCCTGTTGAAAATTAAAAAAAAAGGAAAAGTAAAATGCATCACTTGATTCCAGAAGTGAATCAAAAAGTCGAGCAAAAAGTTGAAAACAACTGAGAATTACAGTGAAAGTTCTCAAATGTCTTTGTGATTGTCAAAATAGAGTTAAAATTGATTTTATTTACATATCCCTAACAACGGAACTGCTACCGAAAAGTCAATTTCTGCAAAATAATTTCCTTTCTAAACCGCCTTAGCAACAAAAGATTGTGCGTTGTGTGAACGAGAGAAGCACCTTCAAGACTTAAGAATACCATGGTCAGGTTATTGGTCAGGGTTCCATTCACACGTGGCATGTAGTTGGTTTTGCGTAGTAAAAAGATCGTAGATAGATGGAAATGGACCACTCATTTTATGATAGATAGTAAGTGTAACACACCGTAGTTTACCATAGTTATCGGTAAGAAATACGTAAAAGAATTGAAGAGTCGGCAATCCAGAAATCGGGAGTTCTCGTGACCATCTCTTTCACCTCTCAAAACGCTCCAAGGAGGGAATATAGAGGAGAATGCGACGAGAGAGCAAATGCTCTAGTTTTAGTTCTTGCAACATGGTTTTTCTAAGTGAGCATACTTCAGGTACACTGAAAACTGAGCAAAGATTGGTCTTTCGCTTAAGAAAGATTGCGTTCCACCGTTTTTTACGAAAACTAAAAAAGAAGGCAATTTCACACTTTTTTCATAAAATTCTGTCCTTAAAATCACTTAAAATCTTTTTAAATTCTTTAAGATATCTTTATATCTTTGAAATCTCTTGAAAATCTGTCAATTCTTTGGAATTCTTTTAAAATCGTTTGAATAATCTTGAAGTTCTTGAATTCTCTGGAAATTCCTTAAAAATGCCTTAAATCAGTTGTAATCTTTTGAAAATCTTTTAAATTCCTCTATTCAAATTTAAAGAATATTATTTTAAACAAACAAACTTATTTTTTAATAGAAAAATGAAAGAATATTAGCTGCACGGTGTTAAATTATTAAAAATAGCTTTTCCAAGAAGGCACAAATGAACTCAGATATGTATTTAATTCTTTTCCGCTTAAGCGGTTTTTCGCATTGTCGTCATAATCTGATACTGCTGTAACGACGATGAACATAAAACAGATTTTATAATCCAGATAGTTTTACGTATCAAAGTGTAATGACCTAGATATATATTATATCGTATTTAAATTTTTAACGACGTGATTTTATAAAATGTATTCAAAGATTTTCCGGTTTGGGGCAACTTCTGAAAAAGCAATTGCAAGTTGTAATATGCTTAAAATATATCAATATGCAACGTGCAATTGTGCTTTTTAATGCTTTTATCATCAAGAATGATTTTGGCTCTTTGACTCAAATAAAAGCTTTTGAAATTGCTCTGCTTTTCATAGTTTGTGAATTCTTTTAAATTTTCTGAGCACAGCTTTATTGCTGGTAGTTTTTCTGTAGATAGTTGACGTTATTTCTTGTGTGACGTACTACATGTAAAATATCCATAAACGTTTATTTTTAATTATGGTTTTTATTTTTTGTTTCAGACCGAAATGGATAGAGACCATAGGGAACAACGTGATCACGAAAACGAAGAACGTAAAGTTGGAATGGATTTTCGAGGTTTATCGCATCACATTAGTGCAGATCACTCACGGGATGCTGATACAGATGTAATTCTTTTTCTAAAAACTACACTGAGAAAAAAATTATAATAGCAGTCATCACAGGTCGTCACCTATTTAGCTTTTTTCACCTATTTTGAATTTTTTGACCTATTTTTGTCAATTGTTTATCACCCATTTTTTACCCATTTAAAAAAATCACCTTTTTACTTTTTTAATGACAACAGGTACTGCAATGACTAATATTAATTATAGTTTTTCTTTAACGTTCATTTGAATCAAAAAGATCAGCTTCTGAACAAAGGGATAGTGCGGCTCATTGATTCCATAGCATTTTTTCTCAGTGTATTCTTCATTTATTAAAAAACGCTTCAGTTTTAAAGCTTATGTCTTTTATTGTAGAGAGACATGGAAACTGATCAAGACGACCATGCTGAAAATTTGTGCGAAGATAAAATCGACCTTAAAATGGGAAGAGATTTTCGCAGTTTAGCTCACCACCCGGCGATGGTAAGCAAAACTTTAATCTGTTAATTGATATTTTATAAATTCAATTTTACTAACACTTTTACATCATTTTCACGAAATTAAATCTTTTGCAGCGAGACCTAGATAGAGATCAAAGCAACCACGCGGACAGTTTGCACGATGAAAAATCAGATCACAAGATGGGAAGAGATTTTCGCAATGTGAATCATCATCCTGGAATGGTACATTTGCATGCCGGGATTGAACATTTAACAAATAACGATGTGGAGGTACGTACTTAAAAAAATGTCTATTTTTAATACAGCTTGCCTAAAATGATTGAATCTTAGATTTCTAACTCTTTGTTTTACGCAATACTTATTAAAGTTTAAAATGTTTTCGCTCCAGAGTCAAACTTCTATTCCAAAATAGAATAACGCCATAGAGCGAATAAATATTTAATTCTAATATTTGTTAAGTAAAAATGGACCCAGCACCCTTAAAATTCCTAGATCTTTAAAGTTAGTTCAGAAAACAAGTTTACATAGGTCTAAACAAATAGAAACCATCAGACAAATTTGTACCTTTTTATTTACCTAACTTTTTTGTTTGCAGATTAAATTAGCCCGAGATGTTCGAGGTTCTCTCGGGTTGGGTTTGTCCTTAGAGCTTTGTGTCGTCTGTGGGGACAGAGCGAGTGGAAGGCACTATGGGGCGATAAGTTGTGAAGGTTGCAAAGGTTTCTTCAAACGCAGCATTCGCAAACAACTTGGTTATCAATGCAGGGGAAGCAAATCTTGTGAAGTTACCAAACACCACCGAAATCGCTGCCAGTACTGTAGGCTTCAAAAATGTCTAGCTATGGGCATGCGAAGCGACTGTGAGTTTGCAAATTTACGAATTTAATCTAACTTTAAATTGGATTTTTAATCTCATTAATTTAAATGGAATCTGAAATTTCCCTTTAGAGTGGGTCAGTTTTTAAATTCTTCTTATATATATAACTGTATACTCCTTGATTGACTACAGTGGTAATATCTTCTGATTAGTGTGAAATGCGGGTTTTTGGATAATGGATATAATAAACATAAGCAAGCTTGGGGTGTTGCAGCGGTGCAGCATGAGCGAAAACCAGTATTGGGCGACTCGGCGGGGACCAAAGGAGGAAATCGAGGTCCTAGAGTAAAACCTGAACCGCAGCAGCCAGCTCCGGAGGCAACACCTACGTGGGAGCAGCCAGAAAGTCCTAGCATGGAGGATCAGAGCAGCGATAGCGACCTCAGCGATGCTCTAACTCTAGCTAGGGAAAGAGTGCTGATCTCTCATGCCTTGGACAGCATGGCTCAGCTGATCGGAGATGTTAGTATATACAATAATCGATGCAATGAAATAAAAGATAAGGTGAACAAACTCTATCGGCAAATTTAGATGTTCATATTAATAGCAGATTAATGAATATGATTTTCTTCTTACTTCTCATTTATAGTAGCTTTTCGGAATGTAAGAGATTTTAAAACAGGTGAAGCTCTAGGTACTTAAATTTACAAGCAGGACTGAAAATTTTTTTTTTTTTTCAGAACGTAAACGGCTCGGTCGAACCGGAAGAAGAGTGGACTGGCCAGTTGCTGTCTGAAAGGCAAACGGTCTTCGAGTTGAGAGCACCTAGTCCAGCCCCGGCGTACTTATCTATTCATTATATATGCGAAAGCGCCGCGAGGCTTCTGTTCTTGTCTGTTCACTGGGCCAGAGGGATCCCTGCATTTCAGGCGTTACCGTAAGTGTTCATTTCGAGGGGCTGACCACTCGACTTTCGTGTGTGCAGCACGTTGAAAAAATTTTAGAAGATTTCAAGAATATTTGAAAAATTTCAGTTAATATAAAAACTTGAATTTTTAATAAAGGCAGACCTCACCGACCCTAAATAATAGGGAAAATAAATAATAAATATTAGGGAAATAAATAATTGGGAAAAATAGAGTACAAAGGGTACCTTTTTGTCGCTCATGGGGTACCTTTTTTTTTTTTTAAGAAAATTAAGATTGTTTTGCCATTAGAACATTAGAGACCTCAGCTGAGGTCAGGGGACAATAGGGATTGTAGGGACCGGTCTGTGAGGATTACAAGTTGAAGTCTTGTAAAGGATTACTTAATCCACTGGATATTTATCTTGAATTGATACCCTATTTTTTGATAGAGTTGATGTGATTGTTTTAAACTGTTCAAAGAGTTCAGAAAATAATTATTTTATTTCTTATTGCAGTTCGGACGTACAAACTATGTTGGTTCGTAGTTCGTGGGGTCAACTTTTCACTCTTGGATTAGCTCAGTGTGCTTACACATTGTCGCTTCCTAGTATCCTAACGTCGATAATAAATCACGTGCAGGCTAGCATCGCTCAAGAAAAAATTACTGCAAGCAAAGTGAAGTCTATTACAGAACATATTTGCCGTCTTCAGGAGTGCGTTAGTTCCTTGCATAAGCTTCAGGTTGATTCTGTGGAATACGCCTATCTTAAGGCCTTAACGCTTTTCAGTGCCGGTAAGTTGATTACATCCCGAGTTATTATTAATTTCTCTTAGGAGTCGTTTATATATTACCCAATACTTTAGGAGGGGGGGTCAAAAGAACCTGTTATGACCCTATTACGATAGGGTGGGTCCAAAAGTTGTTTAAAAAAAGGCGTTACGTAATAAATACACAACTCCTTAGATTAAGAAACCTAATGCTAATTTCTTTTTTTTTTTTTTAGACAACGTTTTGGCAGGAATTTGGCGAAAAAAAGTGGAAGTATTACAAGATGCAGCTTGGGCCGAACTACAGCAACGTGTTGGATCAGACAGGCTACCTCGACTTCTCCTAAGACTCGCTCCACTTCGTTCGATTAATCCGAGAGTTTTAGAAGACCTCTTTTTCGCAGGCCTTATTGGTAAAGTAAGCGTTGCTAGTGTAGTGCCTTACATTCTTTCCATGCAAGACTGCAAAAGTGAACCTGAGAGTCAGATGGGGTGACAAGCGATGATAGTGCAATTTTAATTCTGACATATATACAGATCAGTGTTGGATGCCTTTGACATTGTGCCCTTTGAGCAAAACTCAGTCTTTCTGTGATCTATACATAATCATCTAAGCCACATTATATTTACAAAAGAGGAGAAAATTATCAACGGAGAAGTATTCCTGATAAACCTAAAACAATACATTTTTCAAACTTACAAAAACAAGGTGTCCTTCACTTTTCTTTGTTGTTATTCTATGTTTGTTGTACATGCTTCCAAACGAATGCTACAGAAAAGTTTCCAACGAAGTTTCGTGTTGAAAATCAACTCTAGGATTCTAAATACAAACCAATATAACAAAATAAATACTGATTGGGAAACTTTGAAGAGGAATAATTGAAACAAGATTGAAAAGTTCGTGATGTGCATAAAATCAATTGTTTTCTTTGCACATATTTAAGCTTGATTTCCAAAGTATTTTTTATAAACTACTTATTTTTTTCCGTTTTAGTATTTCAAGAATTTATTCTCGAAACTTACATATATATCGCAGTACCTGCAGTTAACGCAATTTTATTAAGCCTGAACTAATTTTAGGAGTAATGCAGACTCCTTACTTTTCGGAGTTTGAATTGTAAGGAAATTCGAATATATTATTGACTTAAAGTTAAACCAATTAATACGTTTGTTTTGGGAAAGTGACAATAAAGGTATTACTTTTTTTATGTAAAGCGTGAATACTTACACAAGATTTTATTGTACATGTGCTTAATTTTCGAATGTAAATTTATAAAATTACTGTTAATTGTAATTAAATATGTATACCGATAAATGCATCTGTATTATTGTTCTCTAATAATGTTCTGGATAGATTTAACACTGTACTCTACTTAACTCCCGCATTTTTATGATCACAGAGACCAAAGTCATTGTTTTCGTATTTATATATTCTTTTGTAAAAAGAACAAACGCATGAGACTTGTAAGTTCAGCTTTTATTTCTATCCAATAATGTGCTCGGGTACTTACATAATCCATCCGTACGTTCCTGTCGAAATTTATTGTCCATTTTAAAATGTAATCGACTAAGGAAGGATTCTGCGTATGCGATTTGAAAAGAGAAATGTGCAGAATATTACGTGAATATGAGAGTATTAACTAAATTTATATTACGTATTTAAGTATATCTATAATGTTAAAACCCGAAGCCCCCTTCATGAAAATTACGAACTGTTAAACAAAATCAATTTTAAGTTATCAGAGTTTTCTGAAGTATAAAGAATAATTTCTAGTATTTTTTTATGAAGGGAGTCTTTGTTAAAAAGAGAAGTACTAAATTAATAGTTATTTTTGGAAGTATAAGTAAATTAAAGATTTAATTAGAATAGGTTTTTCAACATAGTACACCCTGCAATATGAAGTGCCAATTGAAACCAATTTTCCTCGGATTTTTACGAATTTACTTAAACAATAATTGCCAGTCAATTTGTTTATTATTTTTTGAAATTTATTAGTAGTTGTTTTTATATGTTAAGTAGGGCCATTGAAAAACCATTAAAATTTTGATTTGTAATTAGATTGACATTAAAATTCATGAAGGAAATATAAAAGTTGATTGAAAATATATAGAGAGATTGATTGTTCAATATAATACCGAGTTAGGTTTTAAATATTGGGGGACTACTTGCAATGTACATAAACTTGTGCCTATATAAAGATATTTATAAAGATAATAATTTTGTAATTATTATAGAATTGAAAAATAAATGAAGTAAAATAATTCTGACAATTTCAGCATTTTTAAGCGTTATCTTTATAACCTTAATTATTATTTAAGCACTGTAGAAAGCTAAGCTCTTTATGTATAAGCAGGCGAAAATGACAGGAAATTTAGACTGTCATTTTTCCTGACGTTTTTCCTGTGGTCGCAAAAAGAATAACAGGAATTCCAGTTGTTTTTTTCCTGTCATATTTTTTCGTAAAAGGGATTTACTATTTATATTTGCATATCGTTATAAATTAATCAGGTGCATCAATTTTAAATTATTATTGAAACGTCAACATGACACCAACTGTCATTTAGTGTTAGAAACTCAACTCAATCTCCAAAAAAAGATAAGTATAAAACAAAAGTATCTGATTAATTATTACAAATGAATGAATAAAAATATAATAAAAAAGGGGCCCTACATTTATAAATGCGTTCCTGGAAAGACCTATATACAATAAAAAGTGGCGCTGCGATCAGTATGGCGGAAGGAAGCAAGTCGTATTCGTACGCGTCCTATGCCTATCGAAGTGCAGTCTATTAAAATCTGTGGAATTATCTGTACGAGATAACGTTTAACAGTTATACATTTTCAAAAAATAAATGGCAGTGAAGTTAAAAGTGATAATCATGATAATGTCGTAACGAAAAATTTTAATCTCTCGAATCAAACATCTGGTTTTGACCTTTTTTTTACACCGGCTGACAAAGTGATCTTCAGTTTACTCCAAAAAAAAGTACCTGACAAGAGTGACACAATTTGACAGATAAGAGTTGGAGAGTGTTTTGTCTTTGGATTAAAAAGAAGTGATTGATAACTCCTCATTTTTAATTTGAGGGGAACATCTTGTGAATCAAAATTTTGAGTGATATTTTTAAAAAGTGTCAATAATAAGTTTGTGTGTTTTAAGTGGATCAGTTGATGACTCGTGTATTTTAATACCAGAGTACTTTCAAAGGAATTGTCGCATGGAAAAGTACCGGTTTTTTAGGTACTGCCCTTTTTTGCTCTAAAGAATTAAAAAAGTCGTCTGACGAAAAAACCAATTGTCAAAAGGTATGCTGATTATTTACAGATTGTCTTTATTTCACTTGTTTTTTTTATTACTTCAAGTATACCTCTATTAAAGTTTTAGTTTCTGTGCATAATTACTGTATCATTGTAGAGTTTTTAAAAACATCTAAAGTAAATAATTAAATTAAGAAAGGCTAGTAGAACTATAGATGGTCAATTAAATTTGTTTTTAAATAAAATTGCAGAAGTCATCCTTTGTGTTATATAGTTTCGTATCTAATTAGAAAAAAAGGAATTCCTAAAAAAATAAGGATTGATATCGATTAACAGTGTATCTATTGTGAAGTTATAAATAACTTTATGACTTTCTAAAATTACATTTAAGGCGAGGTGAGACGTGCACGGACTTTTTTTCAAGCTTTATATCTATAAATATAAATAATTAGAGATTTATTTATTTATGTAGTCACTATTTAAAATTAATTATTTGCACGTTTCAATCAAATTGAGAGTGAAGTATTTTGAATTATCAATCTCTTATCAAGAGAATAGTTGCTGATCCACTAAGAAAATTTGGATTCGATTTATTTCCAATTTAAAATTCTTAAAAATATTAAGCAGTTTGAATGTTGGCTCAAAGCTCTAACCTTAAAATTCGATTTTTTCTTTAATTTTGAGTTCCTCGTTTTACGCAAAAAGTACTAAAAGTTAACATTTTTTCTTGCTATAGGAGTATTTCTATTTTAAAACAAAATACATCTACAGAGTGAAAAGATATTTAATTCTAATAATTGTTGAATAAAATGGAGAATTAATTTTGAGGTTTGAATTTGGATGCAATGCCCTTAAATTGAAATTGTTTGCAATTTAATAATTTTGAAAAAGTGGAATCTAACCTGCGAGGGTACTTAATTTTAATTTTTATAGTTTGCTTTACTTTCTGAGAACTTATTTTTGCAATGAAAATATAATTCACATTCTTAATATTCTGCCGTTATTTCAAAATCTCTGACGTAGTTTTTACTGATTTAGGGACTCAGAGGAAAAAACCATGGAACCTCCAATTTCTCGGTCTGACGCACGCCTTCCAAAAACCACTTCAATCATTGATGACTACGAAATCAGTAATCATGTTCTAGGCCTGGGAATCAATGGAAAAGTGGTGCAATGCTACGATAGAAAAACGAGGGAAAAATATGCACTCAAGGTAAACAATTTATTTTAGAGCTGACTCCATTGTATACGTATGTTGAAGATCAAATCGAGGAGGGGAAAAATGAGTACATTGCCGCTTCCTCTCTTTACTCTTTCAGAAAAGTATTGAAATCGAAGGGCATACTTTTTTTTTATAAAAGAAGAACGAACTTTATGTTCCCATTTTAACAGTTCCTCATTCCTGTTTCCCTATTTTTAAAATGATACTTGGGTTCAAATTGGAAAGCCACTTCGAGTCAAAACTTGAAAGCTTTTGAATTTAAATAAATTTAAATTATAAAAAACCTAAATTATAAAGTCTCAGTTCGACACTGAATTTTTAAAACATTGTAAAGTGTTTTATTTTGAAAGCCATCTATTTCCAGAATAATCGTAATAAGATTCAATTTTCTAGGAAGTCAATTTAAACAAAGTGGAACGAAATTGTCGGAATTCCATCCCTCCTTTTTATTCTTTTACCATGAATCGAACTTCCGTTGATTGCAAAAAAACTCAGCATGCCACTCGCTGAGTCGTGGATAAAAAAGAAAATGTGATTTGCTAGTCTCATTTACTGTTGTGTCCTTTCCAATCACAGAAATTAGATACATACTTTGAAGTTTGATGTATGATTAACGTCAGATTTTCACATAAAAGGACTGTTCGTATGAAATTCATCTGACGCACGAAGATTATGTAATTGAATAGCAAATTGTTGCTAAGAGATAAGTGTTAAAAAAATCTTTGACGAAGTTGATTTCGTCCTCAATTTTTCAAGCTTGATGGTTCATTAGCAGTTAAAAGGAAAAGTGTTTCCAGATTGGACGAGCTTATGGGCCATTGACAATATGAATTCAAAGATTTTTTTTTAATTGCGAGTCTTGTTTTTGGGAAAAAGAAACTATTGGCATAAGGATTATAGTTTTTCAAACTGAAATCTAGAGAGATAAATTGATATTGTCTGGAGTTAAAGTATTTATTTTAATTTTCAGTTCTTTATTTTATTTTGAAAAAGTGAAATCGTTTCGGCTCTTGTCGATATCGATACCTGAGCAAAAGTGCGATCACCGACTGACGATGTCCAAGCGGGACCAGACCACGAGTCATCTTCTATTTATACCCAGTGATTTCTCACACGGTGATTCCGAACGTACGGTTCACCGCAGAGTATCAGGCACGCACTTCGTAATATTGACGTGAAAGTTTGACTAACATCTGAGCACAGCCCACATCTTCAGATATCTGTATCATATTATCTATTACATATAGCGAGTCGATTTCATATTTGATATATTTTTATCTTCCAATTTAAAACAGCCAACTTATTTAAGAATTGGAGATTGATCCATGTGATTCTACATTTTGATAATCAATTAAAGTATTAGATTGACTCATAAGTCGTTTCACTCATAAAACTATAGAAAAATTATAAATTTACTCCCATGACACGTGAGATCCCTTTAAATTTCGACAAATATATTGCAATTTCTGAAAAGCCCAATAAATTTGATAAAAACCTACCGTCATTCAAAAATTTTCTAAACTTTAAAAATTCTAACTTTCAAATTTGAAATTTGAAAGTTTGGGAACTATTAACTAAAGAAGAATAGTTTGGGTTAGAGTACTTCAATTGAAATTGATGACTCAGCCTACATCAACCTGAACTTTTAGATATTTTGAGGTCATCAAACTAACAAGAGAAGCATTTACTTTTTATGAATATTATTATTATGAGAAACGAACAGAAGCTACAGTTGAAAATAATTTCTAATTAATTATTATTCGTTCCTTACTTTAAATTATTTTTTAAAAGACTATTTTTATCCAACTATACAATCATTGTTTATTAATTTAGTTTGCTTATTTCATCTCTACTTTGTTTGAGTTTAGTTGACTTCCCTAGTGCCCGTTATTACTTATTTTTTTTTAGTCAATTTACATGTTAATTTTCATTCTTGAGTAAGCCGACTTTTCATTGCCTAGCATTTATCTAAAGTTCCCTTGTTCATTCATCGCCAGCATTTGTATCTACCAGATCTTACATCATACATTATTTTGCCATTGTCTCGAATCTCGTTACTGTAATCGACTCCGGAAGCGTAATTGTGGAACATCGACCTTTCTCGCATCCTATAATAGTCACTGAAAAGTAATTTTTATTAACTATCAAAAAATGATATAATTATAATTGCTTCAATGTTGAATTTCTAGTCAACGTTTCATCTTTCTATTTTATTTTAATAGAATTCATATCCAAACCTATTGTTTTCTAATGTTATTTCTGGGAACGGATAATTGAAATGCAAAATGTGACCACTTAATTAATGTCGATTTACGATCGACCGATTTATTATTACCAATTTATAACGCCAATACTTGTGCCAAAACGAAAGTCATTTACTACTAGGCATTTTCAGTTGGGTCGCAAAGTAATTAGAATTTATAATACTAAGTACCCTTTCTACAAATAAATTTCCTCAATTTACAAATATTTTTGTATCACAGAAATTATATTTTGAGTTTGGAAAATAAATAGGTAAAATGTTTTTTAATTTTTGAGAACTGAGGGTGGGAAGCTATTTATAATTTTCAACTAAAATTCCGACTTGGAGATGCATTCGCTCTTCCTCATGATGAATCATCCTTAAATTATTTCAGAATGAGGGTTCTCCCTTCTAAATTCGTAGAATAAATTTTAAGAAACTTGTGGGGTCTCTAGGCATATATTTGTCACAAAAAGTATCTTAAGATTTGAAAATAAAATTAACTCTAAGCAATAATTAAATTATATATTAAAATTTTTTTAGTTATTTAAATGTATGCATTTGTTTATTATTACTGAGAAACCGAAGTTGCTGGGTAAATCCACAACTTTTTCATTGTTTTAATTGAGAAACATCACGAAATGGAAATAAGTTCTGCAGACTCACCCGGAAACAGATCTCAGTCATCACAGTATCTATTGTCATTAAAATAGGTGAAAAAGACTTGAACTTAGGAGAAATTTAAAGGAATTCAGAAGAATTTAAAAGAATTTAAAAGAAGTCAAAAGAATCTAAAAGAATTCTAAAGAAATCAAAAGGACTTTAAATAAATCAAGGTGAATTTAATAAAATTCAAGGTGTCCTCAACAAAATTTACATAAAGTCAATTCAAAGGTGAAAAGTTGAACGATTCCAAAAATAGATCAAATGTGTGAACAAATTCAAAATAGGTGAAAAAAGGTCAATACGTGATCACGAACTGTGATGACTGAAATCTCAAGTCAGAATAATAAATAATTGTTTATATATAATAATAAAATATGTCTTATTGAAGTTAAAGAATATTTTCAACATTCAATATGAAAAAACAAATCAGAAAACATGCTTTAATGGATTAATTTCGAAAACGCGTAAAATTGTTTATTTTTCTTCTAAGTATTTCGGAAAATCCGTATCCAGTGATGCGTAAAAAATTATTGATTTCCGGGTATCTGCAATATTCAATTGAAACCCGTTTTCTGAGGATTTGCAATGTTTGCACGATGCAAACTGCTTCGGATTGCACTTCTTTTTGTCAGCTAATTCCCCAACGACTTGGCACGTGATGCACATAGTTGGATAATGAATATGCGTAGTTGTAATAGGAATGTAGTGTATTTCTCGATTTAATGAGTCTTTGATGTTGTATGCCTTTGAAAGACGTTAGTTGGTTAAATTATTGACACTATTGTGTTCATGAACACGATTGTACTGACCACTAATCCACCAGTTGACCACAGGTCATTTACAACCTGAAATTCATCTCAAAGTGTGCGTGCACTCTATTAAATGACTCATATGTACAAAGTAGCTTTTATAATGCAAATTGTTTTTTTTACGAGGACGTAAATATTTAGATTCATTCTTCCTCTACACATGTACAGAAAGGAATAATAAAAGTAGAAATATATTTTGAAATGTATTCTGAAAGCTTCTGTGTTGAATTTTTCTTCGACTTTTAACGATTTATAGTTTATAGAATCAGTTTTTATGATATGATTCTTTTAGATTTTAAAATGAAATTTTTTTAAATTATCATGAGCATAAAATATTGATAAAGGCGTGCACATGAGATTCTATTAATTGTAAATTCTACATGCAAGATAATGTGTATAAGTTCTTTTATAGTGACTAAACAAACGTAGCTTCTGAGCAAATAGACAACTTTGAAGACAATTCGAAGAAGTCTCATGTCTGGAATCATTCCCACCTTGATCAGTGATAATTGTCATTAAATTGCGTGACTGTCAAAGGGATGTCAGTATACACAATACTGTCACTATTAACTTTCTTGATGAACTGCAGATAAAACCATTAGTTAAAATGTTTAACACTTTTGTTATTTAGTAAAGTCATTATTAAAATTCCGAAACTAATATTATAAACTTCAAAATCAAATGTGGAATTCAAAGAATTACTCTCTCAATCTGAATTAGCAAGAAGTTACTAATGAAATAGTGCCGATTCGTTTACTAATTCACTTTAGTAAGGATTTTTACTATCAATTAGTTAAA
>JAUESH010000041.1:3236115-3261501 GCA_032275165.1 Synergus magnus
AAAATTACTAATTTAACAGTCAAACCCAACGTTATTAATTGCATTAGTAAAATTTCTACTAATTCGGATTTAGAGAGCACAGAATCGTTTCAAAGTCCATCTACCTGTCAAAATCTTTAAGTGTTCATGGAACGGGTACACATTTATTTCTATTTTTCTGACTCTAGCATGACATATTGTTTCAAAATAGATCAATTTCTACGTCCATCCTCGAAAAAATCCACACATTATGTAATAACTTCCTGTCTGATTAATGCACAGAATTCACTGAGGAAACTCAAGTGGCATTCGTCATCAAAAGATTTGAACTTGATTTCAATTGCATTCTTCAGTAATTATAAAAAAGAGTGAGTTTTCTTATTATGAGAAGGCCATTCAGCCATGAGTAGTCAAAAAAAAACTAAAATATCTTGCTACTACTTGCTATTATTGTATAAATAATAATTATTGAATCGATTATTAGTAAATATTGTCTTTAAATTTGCAGGTCTTACATGATTGTGTAAAGGCAAGAAGGGAAGTCGAGTTACACTGGAGAGCTTCAAATTGTAGACATATTGTTCATATTAAAGACGTTTACGAAAACTCATATAGTGGAAACAAATGTTTACTTGTTGTTATGGAATGGTAAGTTAATATTATTCAATGGTACATAATTCTGTATATAATTATTAAAAGTAAAAATTATTCTTTTACGAAACTTCTGAACGTTCAAATGAACGAATTTTTGTAGTAATTATATTTTAAACTAGAAATAGTTTTAAAATGTTAATTCATTTGCATTGAAAATAATTCTGTATGGAAGAAAATTGTAATGTTTATTGTTAGTTTTAGTTGGAACAATATTTCTAGATAAAATAGAATTGGGAAAAAAAATTTCGTTCATTTGAACGTTCAAAACTTCTAGTACATATAAAGACATATTTTAAAGACAATTTTTGTGTCTACAGCATGGAAGGTGGAGAACTTTTTCAGAGGATACAAGACAGACAGGATGGTCAAGATGGAGCTTTTACGGAAAGAGGTAAATAATTGATCGTGAATAATTATTTATTATTAATTAAGAATTATTAAAAATAAATTAATAAACATTTTGGTATTTTTTTTTTACAGAAGCAGCACAAATTATGTACGAGATTTGTGTGGCTGTGAAGCACCTACACGATGTGAATATAGCGCATCGTGATCTCAAACCAGAAAACCTGTTGTATTCCAAACCAGGTGAGTGAACTTAATATGTAGTGACTGCATTTATGATTTCATAATCATTTAATTCAAAGGAAAAATATTTAAGCAATAGAATAAATCAGCAGATTTATCGGTAGGAAATCTTTTCTTATAAATTTCTTTAGATATTTTTATCCACTTTAAAATAATAAACTAATAATAATAAAGTACGATAGATATTATAGATAATTTGATAGATTTTAGAAACTCAGAACTTTTTTGTAATCCCTCAAAATCTATCTTCAAATATCTATCGATATCTTTTGCTATCCCTGGAAATCAACTTAACATCTTTTTAAATAGGTATCTCTAAATCATTTCCATTTTGGAATCCCCTGACATTTTTTCTATTCCTTGAAACCCACTCAAATCTTTTGAAATTTTGTTTAATTTCTTCAATTTCTCAAAATAGTTTCGAAATGTTGAAATTAATGGTATAAAAAAGTATAACATAAGAAAATAGAAACGAATCGCGCACGTGCATTTTGCATATTATTATCATTATTTTCAGATAGCACAGGAATCTTAAAGTTGACCGACTTTGGCTTTGCCAAAGAAACTCATCTGAAGGACACACTGCAAACGCCTTGTTACACGCCATATTATGTTGGTAAGCAACTTTCTATAGTGCAATCTTTAATAAAATAGTCTGTAAAAGTGTCTGATTTTAATAAATATTAATTTTCTTATAGCACCAGAAGTTTTGGGCCCAGATAAATATGACAAAAGCTGCGATATATGGTCTTTGGGAGTTATTATGTACATTTTGTGAGTACGATTCTAAAAATTAATTATTTTGTTTTCAAGAATGAGTCTATTTTAGAAGGAACATTTATTAAATTATATATTTTTTCAATCCAACTTCACTGTTTCAGATTGTGCGGATTCCCTCCATTTTACAGTAATCATGGACTGGCAATTTCACCAGGAATGAAAAAACGAATAAGATTAGGTCAGTACGATTTTCCTGCGCCTGAATGGTCTAACGTCAGTACGGAAGCTCGCGATCTCATCAAGGGAATGTTATGCACAGATCCAGCTCAGAGGCTGCAAATTGCTGAAGTAATGCGCAACAAGTGGATCTCTGTAAGTATTAGATTTGCCTTGAAAAAATTAGTGTATAAAGGAATGTAACTAAAGAGCGAAAAAATTTTGTATTTTAATACTTTTAGCTTAAACAGAAAAGTTCGAATTTTCAGGTCACAATTCAAACTTTTCGATTTACACAAAAATATTCAAATTAGACATTTTTTCGCTCTGTAAGCAATCTCCTATTTAAAAAGAGATTACCGGTAAGTTGAGAAAATATATTTAAATTTAAGGATTTTCAAGATATCTCAAGTAATTTAAAATAGTTCCAAAAGATTTTAAGTGATTTAAAAAAATCTCAAGGAATCTTAGGAGATTTCAAGAGATCTCAAGTGATTTTTAGAAATTATTATGGGATATCGAAAGAATTCAAAAGAAGGAATTTAATGTAATTTGATTTTTACAGAAACACACGGAAGTTCCAGCAACACCTTTGCATACAGGACGAGTTCTAAGAGAAGGTGAAGAACTTTGGCCTGAAGTTCAAGAAGAAATGACTCGTTCCCTGGCCACAATGCGTGTAGATTACGACACAGCAAATTTAAAGCAACTAGATAACACTAACAATCCTCTTTTAAACAAACGTAGACGAGCGAAACAATCAAATGCAGTTCCTCAAACTGCCAATGCGACCCCAGCTTCCTAGGAGGAGGCAAAAATCTCGAGGGGCAGCCATAAATGGGTTCTCTTTTTACGGAGATGCATCAAATGCATCATCTTTATTGTACGAATCGTATTTTGAAGCTATTGGGCGAAGGATAAACTGCCTAGTAAAGCTTTAGCTACACGAGATGTAAGTGAGATAATATATTCGATAATTATTATATAAGATAATATTATTCGAGACTATTGTCAAAAATTGAGTTCAATGGCTTGCACGAAGACAGCGCTGAGGCTTTTTGAGAAGTTCAGAAAGTTCGTTTTTTATTTTGATGGAGTGATGTTATTGTTATGATTCGACTGATGAATGCTTTGAATCTTTGAATATTTTATGAAGTAGATGCCAATTTTTTTGTAAAATTAAGAACTACTTGGAATTATAATGAGCTTTTTATCTAAATTAATTTTGGGCTAATGATTTTTAAATTATTTTAATTTGTGTTTTGACTTTTAGTTACGTCGTATATACCAACATTGAAATATTAAAGAATGTGGAAGCTTTGGTTTTGTTTTAATTTACCAGCTTGCGCAAAAGAAGCTTAGAATTCTGATTTAAAGTGAAATAAATTTCCGATAAATTTGTGTTCTTTCCTAGATTTCAGATCTCAAGTGCCTAAACTGGATGATCTCCAATCTATTCAGCAATATATTAAAGAGCTCTAGGCACAGTAAAGAAGCTCTATATCATTTATGAAAAGTTTTTGTTAACACCGAAGTTACAACTACATTATTTGAATATCAAATAAACAAGTGGAACGAGTCTAACCATTGTATACTGAGATTAAAATAACAAAGGCATTCATTTCAGTATTGAAAATGGAAATAAGCCTAATATAAATCTTTAAATTACAAGTAAGGTCCAATATCTGCTCAAAATCTCAAATATTGAAGATTGTTGAGTGAAATTATAGCGAGAGATACATAAACTATCTATAGTACATTAATAGAATAATCGAGAATTAGTGACGTACTTATTCCTTAAGTAACTATTAATTTTTAGTTGTCAACAAATTGTCAATATTCTTAATGTGTAAGAAAAAGCAGCTTTGAGTCGATATAAGTATAGGACAGAAAGGTCTTAATTTTTTTAGATTTTAAGATTTGCATCACACGGTATAGGTCCTATTTTCATTTATATTATAATATATAATATCACTAAATTCGACAACTGGTTTCAAACCATAGATAGTTGCATTAGAAAAGCAATTTTTAAACCAAGAATTCTAAAAACTAGAGTGATTTTAAATTCAAGTCAAGAAATTATTTTATAAAGAAGGCATAGATAAATGCAAACTTGTTGACTTGTACATAATATTTTCAGATTCAACCGTCCATAATACTTTAACCTGATAATATTTTTCCTCTTCTATGTATACTCATGCAACAGAATTTTAGTCAAGTCACTGATTAAATGCATAATAATCTTAGTGAAATATAAATAATTGCAGTGCTTCGGAATGATAGTGCATGTATAAAATAATACAAAATATTTACGAAGGGAATATGAAGACAATAGAAGTTTCTAAAAATATATAATCGTGAAATAGGGAACCTTAAAATAAAAATACTTGCTAGGGATTCATTTTCATTAAAAGATAAGTTTTATTGCTATTTTCTGCAATTTTAAAATATATTTTGATTATTAGAAAGTTCGAATTTTAGAGCGATATTGTAATAGATATATTTTCTGAAGAAAATAATTATTGCTGAAAATAACTAGATTATAATAAGCAATCTAAGTGTTTATTCCGAAAATCGTAATATTATTGAGTAGGGTCGAAAGTTCATTTAAACAATGCATTTATGAATATCTAGTTGACAATAAATACGATGTACTCGTTTTATAATTTATATGAAGCAGTTGAAACGATTGCGTATTAATGACCCGTATTTAATGTGAAACGCTTACTCAAATTCAATCACAAGTGACTTGCGATTATTCAAGTAATCGTGGTGCGACTTTTTAACGCCGTTTCATAGAATAAGATATTTTGAATCGAGGTTCATTAACTTAAAACAAATTGCGGATTGTCTACTTTGAATTGTAATAAATGAAAAATAATATTACATCGAATATGATACAAATGAAAAAATGATACTGTCTAAAGAAAGGAAATTTTTAAACAATATTTTCATGTTTTAATGTTTATATAGATTATTTTAGATAATTTAGATATAATACTTCTATTTGCTCTATGTAATATTATTATTATTATTATTATTATTATTATTATTATAAATACAAATTTTCTGTAGTGGTCATTTTATCTAGGCGTTAATTTTAATTTTAAATATTAACGTACCAGTTATTTCTTTATTGAGTGATAAAAAAGGCGAACAAATAAGCGCATGCATTATATTTGTGTATAATTTTAATATCGATGTGGTTATAAAAGGCGACTGAAATAAATTTAAAAAATATAATTTAAACGAGAGGATTAATTACTTTTCCTTTTCACGATGAGGTAATAAAATTTAGTGGGGAGTAATTTTTTATTTTGACTCCTGCAATTGGAAACTATTGTTAAATTTCAATTGTGAGTTAAGGGATTTTAACAGATTTTAAAAAATTTCAAGAGTTTAAGTATTTTCAAGACATTTCAAAATAATTAAAAAGAGTTTCAGGATTTTTCAGCGATTTCAAGACATTTTGAATGATTTAAAAGAGTTCAAGGAATTTCAAGGATTTGAAGAGATTTCAAGATATTTCAAATAATTTAAAGTAGTTCCAAAGGATTTAAAATGATTTAAACAAATTTCCAGGGATTTCAAGAGATTTCAAGTGATCTTAACTGCTAATTCCGACGTTATCGACATTGCGTTTGTTTTACCGACTGAATAATAAAAAAGTTCCCTGTATTGACATTAAGGGGCGCTTTCGTTTGTAACTTTTTTCAAGATTGTCAGTCTTTTCGTGTCTTTGGAGTATCGTGTTTGCAGATGAAGTGAACCACTACCCTTTCCCGTAGAGGGACATAAAGTGATTCTCTAGCTTGATAATAAAAACTGGTGAAACAAACGTGATAGGTTAGTGCAATATCTCTAAACAAACCGAACCCTAACTTAATTTTGTCAAATAATATTATACATCTGTGGAGAAAAGTGATCTAACAGGTGAAAAATCAAGTGTTCCTTTGCATCTTAAGTCCACTCCCTTCTGTCTCTGTCAGGAACGCGTTGGCAACACTGACGCCTCACTCCAGATGGTTTATCTCCACTAAACTCATAACAGTAAACGTGTTTTTAAAACCGGCTTATACTCGAAATGTCTGTTTAAATATCGGCAAGGACCTATCTAAATAAAATTCTGATAGCTAGTTATTTTATCACAAATTTTTCGCCCCTTCCTAAAACCCTTTGGCATTTTATCCATGTTTTGCTTTTCATTAGCAGCATCAATGCTATGTAATTTTTTTCTTTGGAGAGAAGATGAACGTTTTTTTAAACTCTTTTGTGATTAACGCGCGTTGCTAGATTGCGAAAGTCCTTTGTCTCTTTGGCGACATTTTTGCAAAATGGAGCATAAGTGTTTTGGAGTCGGGAGATGGAATCTTGCGTTTGACATTTGCGAGAAAGCTCTTTTTTTTCTCTTTCTCAATTCATCAGTGTAATTTGTTTTTTACTCCTTGTAAAGCATCGGCTTTGGAAGCAACACTTGAGTGCCGCTGGAATCCCATGAGTCATTGATTAATGCGAGGAGTGCGTGTGCTAGACACATAACTTTGCACTCGTGGATGATGAGTGACTCATTTTGGAGTCTTGGCGATGACTTAAGATGTCAAATGACGTTTATCTTCGCTGATTAACTGTGTTTCAGGCATAATAAAGCAACTCTTGGATAATTAGTATCAATTTAATTAATCGCGAGTTTTAATTGATATGCACTTTGCTCCAAAACTTTTCTTTGTGTTCTGTCAAGTTTTTCAAATATTTTTAAATTAATTAGAGAATTTTCGAGTTACTTTGCTTGTTTATATAAATATTTAAAAGCCACTTTAAGAGTATCAGAATGAAAAATATAGAAAATCTTTGCATACGTACTACTTACAGTTACATAGAATTATTTTAATGTTGAACTTATATCCGAAATAGAAAAGAATGCGAAGGTCGTTGAAACCTGGTAGACGGCTTACATCAAGATTATAATTGCTTTTAATCGTTTCAAGTAAATTTATTCTTTAATCTGTTGATTTGAATGTAAAATTATCTCATAATTTTAATTATCTTTCGCAAACAGAAATTCTTAATGCTTACAATATTCAGAATTAGACGTACGATTCTGAATTAAAAATTATTTCTGAATTCTTTGCTGATAAAAATTTGAATCCTTGTCTCCTGAGTGTAAACAATTAATGTACCAGAAGTTTTGAACGTTCAAATGAACGAAATATTTTTCTCCAATTCTATTTTATCCACAAATACTGTTCCACCTAAAAATAATAATACACATTACAAATTTCTTTAATACAGAATTATTTTCAAAGTAAATTTATCAATATTTTAAAGCTGTTTCTAGTTTAAAATACAATCAATAAAAAAATTCGTTCATTTGAACGTTCAGAACTGTTCAATGATAACAATTATATCTTTGAATAGAAATTTGGAGTCAGCTGTAATAATCAACATTTTTAGATTTTTATTTTCAGTTTGTATCCTCTAAATTTGTATTTTTTTTAGGTTGTTGAATTCAAATTTTATCCTGAAAATTAAATTTCCCATTTTACTCAACAATAATTAGAATTAAATAGTTTTTCGCTATATAGATATATTCTCTTTTAAAATAGAAATTTACTTATAGAGAGAAAGAATGTTTACTCTTCATACTTTTTTCTGCATAAAATGAGGAATTCAAAATTAACTTAAAAATTCTATCTTTTCATTTTACTCAAAAAGTATTGAAACTACAGGTGTTTTTTATCTGTAATCATAATTCTATTTTAAAAATAAGTAGCTTTACAGAGCGAAAGAATATCTAATTATAATATTTATTAAGTAAAATGAAAAAAAGAAGAATTCTTAGATTAGAACTTTGTTCCAACACCCTTAAGGTGTAAGAAAATTTAGAAGCTTCACTTTACAAGAATTTTGCTTGTAAGATTATAGATATACTTTGAAATATAGAAAGTTGGAAGAAAGTTTTGAAAATTTTTACAGCTTTATGAGCTTAGGGTATTCTTAAGACTTTTACGACTTTCTCTTATGCAGGTACCTTGAAACCTGATGTTCCATTGTTAGGGTAGATTCGGGATTGTAGGATGGAGACTAAGGCCTTGATTATTTTCAACACAGTTCATACTTTTATAATCTATACTCTGTAGTTATATATTTAGTTTAGCTTCAAATCAATTACTTTAGTTTTAATATTTAAAGGAATTGTTTTTTGTTTTAGGTTCATCAAAGACTGCATTTTACTCTTCCTTTCATTAAATTAAGGAAATTAAGAATGACAGAATATAAGCTCGTTGTCGTAGGAGCTGGAGGTGTTGGAAAATCAGCATTGACCATTCAATTAATACAAAATCACTTTGTAGATGAATACGATCCTACTATAGAAGATTCTTACAGAAAACAGGTAAAACCTCCAGAGTTTCGTCTGTATTTATTATTTTTGAATCCGGAACTTTAGGCAAACAAAAAAACAATATTTAAGTTTATAGTTTCTGAATTTTCAGTTTTGAAATCATTGATTCTTTGACTTTTAAATTTCATAGCATTTTAATTTTTAGAACGTTAACTGTAAATAACTTATTTGAATTTAAAAACTTTGGGAGCAAAAGCGTCGAATTCGAAAGCGTTCAAAGTTTTAAGGCACAAAACTTTTACAGAATACGAATTATTAAAATGTATGTACCTTATAAAATTTAAATTGATTACTGCTTTCGTTCAATAGGTCGTTATAGATGGAGAAACGTGTTTGCTAGACATATTAGATACAGCCGGCCAAGAAGAATATAGTGCGATGAGAGACCAGTACATGAGAACAGGAGAAGGGTTTTTGTTAGTTTTCGCAGTTAATTCAGCAAAAAGTTTTGAAGTAAGTTAATGTCAATTGATAATTAAAAGAATTTTGTGAGTAAACGTTACTGAATTGAATAAACTTATATTTGTTTAATCTTCAGGACATAGGTACATATCGCGAACAAATAAAGAGGGTGAAAGATGCGGAAGAAGTGCCAATGGTTTTAGTTGGCAATAAATGTGATCTACAACAGTCATGGGCAGTAAACATGGCGCAAGCTAGAGAAGTTGCGAGGCAATACGGTATTCCTTTCGTGGAAACTTCAGCCAAAACGAGAATGGGAGTAGACGATGCTTTTTATACATTGGTAAGTTGAAGAAAATATTTTCAGTGATTTAAATTAAATCAAGTTTTACATTTTTAACTTATTATGTTTGGAAACCACGAATAAATCGAGAAATAACTGGGAATTTGTTTCCAAGATTTGAATACTCTGATTTGATTTACCCTGATCTTAAAAAATATCCTTCATAATATTAACCTTATTTTCACATTCTAAAAAACTATTTTAATTTCAGGTCAGGGAAATACGAAAAGACAAAGAACATAGGGGAAAGGAAAAGAGAAAACGGATAAGAGCAGGAAGTTCGGGACGTAGAAGGCCTAAGTGTTGTATTCTTTAAAATTGAAGTTTAAAAAAGTCAAGATCCAAAAACCACTTGTCATAAAAAAAAACGAATGCAAGAGTGCAGTGTAAAAAGCTTTAGGATACATTTAACTTGCGCACATTCTGCAGCTTACTTGACAGTATATCGAATCTATTAAAAGCACAATTTTTTAAGAACATGTGATAATTACCGTAAGAGCAAATTTAGTTTCGCCAACTTTACGTTCGGAATAATACAAATTTTTCTCTAAAACTAAGCAATTTACCTTCGATTCATGCAGGCGGAGGTAGATTGCCTAGTTTTAGTGAAAAATATTTATTATTGGGAACGTAAAGTTGGCGGAAGTAAATGTGTTCTTATGATAATTATCACATGCCCTTAACGACGCGCAAAAGAAAAAGGAACAGAAACGAAGCGAACCATAACGTACGACATGTACATTGTACAATACAAACATACGTCTTCACTCATAGTATTAACTCTTATAAAAACTGCTTACTTGACTAAAAGTCTGAAAAGCGTCTTAATGTTAGTTCCCGAAAAAAAGTCGCTTAACCCTTGATCAATTAGAATAATTTAGTCTTGCGACAGTGATAATTTAAGCCATATGCCTTCGCCACAACTTGCACAAATGGACAAAAAGCTTCAAGTCATTTCTTATATTTTTATACAAGCTTTTTCAATCTCTTTATAATTGACTATTATGTTTATATTTGAAATTGATCACTCGATTTTCGTGCCTACTATCTACCATTTACTATTCTTTAATCATTGAAATTCTCTAATCTCTTTCAGTGTTTTTGACAATCGACGAGTGATCATTTCCATTATAAACATAGAATTTTTTAATGCAATTTTCTCTGACAATAATCTTAGTAAGATGTATTGTGGTATTTCAATTACAGTTTTGCGAAGCGCTTCTTAAAGTTATGCCATTATGACATATATTGATTATATTACTTGTGATCAAGGGTTAAGGTCTTCCGAAGCTAATACAAAACTGTACAATTCACATAATTCTTGTAAGTGTAAACGCGCAAATTTATAAGGATAGTGTTTGACTAGAAAATAAATCGCGAAGGAATCATGCAGCACAGATGTTTCGAAAAGGTTTTTATTCTCAAATAATTAGAAAATTAAGGTTTAATTGTGAAAGTCAATTTTCGCAGAGGCAAAAACTTGTAATCGAAAAACGAAATCATCCGTGCTGTTTAGTTTTATCTTTTACCACAATACCGGTTTCAAATTTGGAGGGGTGAAGCTTAAACTTGGTCTTATCTTTGTTATATTTGCAATCGAGTTAAAAGACTGCGCTTTAAAAAAATCCCTCGTGAAACCGATTTTAAGTTACGCATATTGCGATTGAGGATCTGAGCGCCAAGAGATCCGATTGTTTTTAAGGTTTATTAAAACTTACTGATCTCCAAATTACAAGTGTAGATATGAGAGTGCTCGCTTTGTTGATATTTATCTAATCAAAATTCTAAAAACACTTTAGGAACTGTAGATAAAAAAAATCAACATTTTAAAAGTAATTCTGAGTAGATTTTACTTTGAAATTATATTTTTTGCAATTATAAATCGTTCGACTTGTTATTAACCCATTCGAGGCAACCTTTTTAATTTTACCAATCAGACAATTTCGTTTATGAAATTTTATTTGCGTAAGCTAATTTTCTATCGAGAATTATACAGTTTTTTTGTATATATTAATAAGCTTACGAATGGGTTAACTCGATAAATATTTTTTCTACATGGATGATGCACAGTGTAATCAAATATGTGCATAGCCAAATATAAAATAAGGATTGTTCTGCCTGTTTTTAATAATTGTGTGTGTGCGCGCGCGCTTAATCCTTTTTTAAAACATGAAGCTGGATTAACGTCGTGAAACACTCGTACAGTTGTTATTTGATCATGTCAGGTTGTTACATTTTAAATCATTCGTCTGTACTAGGATTTCAAATTTTAAAGTAATCTTCCAAATAAATGTAGATATCGTTTTTATTGTGTATACTCGATGACACGTCGTAAGCCTTATTCGGATGCATGTTTCAACACTCGTGTGAAAGTATTTGGCTAAACGTTTTAAATATGTGTAAATCCTACTTCAATTTTGACCTCATACTTTTTCCTCAAAAATTTATATTCTTCACAAATTTTAATTCTTTTGTGTTCAACATGGAAAGTTCGACGAGATTACTTTTCTAGTTGGTCATATAATGGCGTATAAGATTAAATCACAGCAACGATTCAAGTGTAATAAACTACTCCTAAGGATTCCAAATAAAAAAAGTTTATACATACAAAGTGTAATCTATTTTTTTATGAAATATAAATTCCGTTAAGTCAAAGAAAAATTCAGAGAAATTTCAACAAATTATGAATTAATTTTATTCTTTTAAATTAAGTTTTGTTTAGATTTATAAAGGTTTTGAAATTAAATATTTATAAGATTTGAAGCCTCGGAATTAAAATTTCAAATTCGTAAACAATTTGTAAAATTACTGATATTTTCTGAGGGTAATAATTAATTAATTAGATTGACCACTAATATTATTTCGATTCATATTTATTTTCGAGCACCTAAGTGAATATAAAATTGTCATATGCCTATATAATAATTCTTGTATGTTGCTATATCACTGTTACATTATTGTTACTATATATGTATAAACTAGACTCTAATTACATAAGTAAATAGTAAATAGGCTTGTGTGTATACAATAATATATATGGCACGTCAGTCTGTTGAAGTTTTAGTAAAACCAATTAATCATATTTCTCATTAAATACTACTATGTTTAACTTGTCGATATTGATTTGTTTACTATTTTGTCGCGTTTTGGCATTATCGATGGTTTATGGCTTCAGCACTACCGTATCATTTCCATATACTTCTGTTTGTGCTTGCTCAGCATTTCAGTCACAGTTACCAACTGTTTTATCGTAGGCTGCAATATATAATTAATATATATTAACTACTTGACAATCATTTAAATTACTTAATTATAAATAGTAAATTATCTTACCTGAGTTTTCGACAGAGCTTGTAGTTCTTTTAGGTGGGAAACACAAATGTGATGTAAAGTTGCCAGATCTCTTGCCGTATCCGAGCCACATTTTCCTCTCGGATCTACGCCATCCGAATCAGGTTTTTCCGTAACATTCTGCAGAATAATATCAGAAAAAACTTAGTTTGAGAATATTGGCTAATGAATCTGTCGAATCGAAAATTTCTTATTGAAAACTCACAGATAACTGATCCAGAAAAACGACCATTCGTTCCTTGTTTTTTAGAATAAAAGGATTAACAACTTCCATGTATGGTTCTTTGCCTCCAAATTCCACCAAATTCGCCAGATTTTGTAAACATTTGGCAACCATAACTAGAGACCTGAAAAATAAATTATAAAGTAAATTATTTATATTATTTAAACAGTTTATCGAGGAGGACGGATTTTGTATTATGTTTAATTTACCGAGATGCTGCTAGAGGTGGTGGTTCGGCTATCAAATTAAAGGACCTAGGGTTTAAAATTGCAGGGCACAATAAACGTAAAAATATGAATCCGCTGACGACCCTAGTTCTGACCAGTCTTTCGTGGGGCCATTTAGAAACTACAGCTCTTTGCAAACATCCGCAGATGTACCTCAAAGTCTTTGGGCAAGCATCGGGACTTGTGAAAATGCTCAATGTCACTTCGTCCAAAACCTGTAGAGAAAAATTAATTATTATTAGATGTGGATGCGATTAAGAGTAAACGCGATTAATATTTTTTTAAATAAAGTCAATTAAAACAACAAAAAATACATACTTGTAATAAAAATTCTGCGTTATTGCAGGCGTCTTCCGGCGAGTCCATTTTCGTAGGATTCAATTCACAGCTTTGTTTACTTTCGATTAACTTTACTATTGTGTCACGAAGAGCAGCTTTCAAGAATGACGTGCACACTGATTTCATGTAAAGATCCATCAACGTAGTCGTAAGGCTTGCAGCTCTGAATAGTGTTGGTGTTTCGTCTTCCTTGTCGACCTTAAAAAACAGAAAAATTATTTAATTAATTGGAAAGAAGGAAATAAAACCAGATATTAATATTCCACAAGAATTCAGTAACTCGATACTTACTTCCGCTTGATTTAATGATCTTAGAAGTTCCGCTTCCTTTCTGTCATGCCTATAAAATATATCAAATTGAATTGATATTGTTTTCATAACAATAACTCGGTAAATTAAGTACTAGATTAACAACTTTACAATTAAAACATTTAATATTTTTACCTAAATATTCTAAGAAGACTATTCGCCAGTGGAACTCGGTCCAAGTGGCAAACATCAGCTAATGCCCTGACGACATGCAGTTCCGGGTCCAATAACAATTGCTGTAAAGGACTATATTCTTCTGGCGGCATTGCCAAATCGTGGCGGTATCTATAAAAATATGAAATAAAATTAAAGTTTAAATCCGTTAAAAAATCTAAAAGCCATCATTACAGAAGCTATTATCGTTAAAAAGATGATTTTTTAATGAAAATAGGTGAGGAATAGGTGATAACAAATTTTAACAAAAATAACGCAACAGAACGGAGATACTAAAAAAAATTGGCTAAAAGCAACCACCTTCTTTTTGCTAAAAGCAATTGACTTCCATTTTCAAGTCCATAAAATTTAAATTAAGAATTCAGGAGAAATTCAAGGAATTTTAAGTGATTTTAAAAAATAACTTCCACATTCTATTTAAATTATTCGATCTAAATTAGTTATTGCAATCGCTTGGAATTACTATACACTTTTAAATCACAAACAAATAGAGTAAAATAAAGAATACCTCAAACGCAAACGTAATGCTCCCCATTCTCCGAGTGGTGTAACTCCCGACAAAGGATACCACTCGTCCATTTCTTCTCCATTAGTCAGACTCGATAAGTCAACCGTAAATTCGGCCACTTCAGTGTCTTTACTGCGCTTTCCTTTGTTGTACAATGTTAGAGAAAATGACATCACATCTGGCGGAACATCTCTGCAAACAAAAGCATAAAAATGTAGTCAAATGAGATATTAAATTTTGAAATAAATGAATAAAAAGCTATGGGCAATGATGTACATACTCTAAAATGAATTCTTCGTCCCAAAGAGGGTGTAATCCAGTCTTAACTTTTGTGCGAGCGACCTTGACGTTGTTTAGAGCTACTATAATAAACGGATTCGGTACCAGCTTATATGGCAATCTATGAGCATCTAAAATATGTAAATGCAGTGAACGCAGCTCACGTAAACGAGCGACTTTTGGAGCGCGGGTTAATTGTGAGACACATAGTGGCTTTAAAGCGTTAATCCAGTCTGAAGCATTTTCAGAATTCGGGGCAGCTAAATATGTTATCGTTGATAAACATGGCAGAGCTCGCTCTACTAGTTGGAAACAATGTGGCCTGTCGAAGACACTTTCGTGAACCTAGAAAAGAGCAAATTGTAACTTTAAACTTAAGTCAAAATATTTGAGACTCTTAAAATGACTCTTATGTGACTTGCCTGGTATAGATACGCGCAGCTTAAATCGATGAGACCCTTTGGCTTCGTTCTTTTAGGATTGTCATACAAATACAAATGCGTATCAGTCGCGTCGACCAAAAGCACGAAATAAAGTGCTTTCCACTTCTTATTTTTCTCGGACTTCTTTTCTAAATAACCCTGCATTTTGATCCCTTTATTCTTTTTGGCTCCGGATTGCTCTCTGCACTCTCGCAAGGTTGCGTATATTTTTTCGGCATGTTGCACTTCTCTGTTAACTCGTACACTGCCATCAGGTTCAGTCACCATCGCTTGAACCAATGTGTGACCCTCTACTATCTGCTCCTTTCGGTATCTAAAGTGAATTGTGTGATGAGTATTAAATGAGTTGTAATCTCAACATATAGCTTATTCTAAGAGTCAATGACCACTAAGTTTATTTTTTAATTTAACAGGGTGTCTACTAACAAGTGGGAAATTCGGAAATAAACGGAAATTTAAATAAATCCGAGATAGAAAAAATCGAATTAGGAATCGTATTTAAAATTTTAAAAAATGTTCATTAAATCTTTTGAAATACCTTAAATTTCACGACAACCTTTAAAATTCGTAAAAAAAAATACATTTTAAATCTCTTAAAATTCCATGAAATCTTCTAAATTAATTTTTTTAATTCTCTGATAAATTTAACGTATTACAACCGAGAAAAAATCGGAAAATAACCGAGAATTTGGTGGACGAAAATTAGTAGACACCCTGCTTAAACGTTATGAAGTTGTTTTACTGTTTAAGTTACTTTTTATATGCAGAAATAGAATTTCGAAAACTTAATCAGAGCTGCTGATTACAGACACATTAGAGTTTAAGAAGTTAGAAACTTTTTGAAAACTTTAAGCTTGATTAATTTAAATTTGAATAATGAATGGCACTATTCACCTATTTATAACGGCATCCAAACATTCGAAAGTTCTTCCTCCCATCAAGTAACGCACACCTTTCTTTTCAATTCTAAATCTTTGAATTTGATTGTTGATATGGAAGAAAAGAGAATAATCTCCGGGACTGTTGTCGGAAGGTCTCACCTGTTAAAGAAAATATTATGTTAGACTTTGGGTAATTTTATGTTTTGTGAAGCGACATTTAAACTGAAGAATAAAATTTGTTAATTTAACGAGTCCTTTTAGTACTTACTAAAAAACTGCCCGGTCCTGCTTTAACCAACATATCGACAGCTTCACTTTTAGTGACATTGGGATGAAACCATGAAAATACGGTATTAGGATCAATTGAATCGTCCAAATCTTCGACCAATTCTCGGAAAATTAGGCCCTGTTCGCCAGTTCTGTGGGCAGTGACCCAAAGCCACCCATCGCCCATGTCGTTGTGAACGAAAAAAATATCGCCCTTTTGAAAACTGAGTTCATCAGTATCAGGCATTTTCGTGTAGGGCAATATTGCGACGATTCGTTTCTTGTCATTCACAGGTTCAGGTGGTGGTGTTGGATGTATAAGGCGTTCTCTTTTCAACAGATCCGAACAATGGGTATAATAGGCAATAAGGTCTGAAAGGCTGTTAAATTGACGACCGCCTGCAATCAGTTGTAAACAACAACAGGGTGAGATTCTCTTTCAATATTTGATATTACATTTTAACTCAAGTAATTACTCGCTTCCTACCGATGTAATAATCTCCGCAAACAGCTGTAATTCGAAAGTGGTTAATGCCAGTGCGTCCCAGGTAAGAGAGAACATAACTACCAGGTTTCCTGTCGCTCTCACGAACCAAGTAACTTCCCATCTTACTCGCGTCCCACAATCTTTCCTCTGCAGTAAACCTATCCAGTCGTCCATGATACCATCTAAAAAATATTTATTCAGTTTTAGCGTTTATAAAGATATCTAATTAAAAAATTTTTAAAATCTTATTTCGTTTTAGGATTACTTACTGATTTTCGGGAGGAGCAGTCAAAACTGTGTTGTTACCACTGTCCGGTTCCTCCGTGTCTTGAGGATCGTCTGGTATATTTTCGAGGAATGGATCAAATTCATTTTCAGCATTTAGGGATTCGTTAGGACCTCCATCTTCACTTCCGGTACTGGGAGAACCTCCCTTACTGTTGTGATCAATCTGTTTTTGTTTCATTAACAAAATAAACGTTTTAGAATTGATATTGAGCAAATTAGGAATAAGATTCACTAGAAAAAGTAAACTGTAAAAGTTTAGAAAACGTTTACGACTTGTATCAAATAACATCATTGTTATTTATCATTAATAGATAAATTGTTTTCTAATCATAAATTAGAAAAAATACTACGGATCTTCTATTTTTTTCTCATAATTACAAAAGAACTAAGAATAGAAATGAGCAGACCGAGAATAATAAGACAGGACTCCTAATAATCACTAAAAATTGGTTTTCCAATCCTTAAAAAAACATGCAATATAAAATTAACATTTTGTCATATTTGTAAACAAATGAACAAAAATTTCGACAATGAGCGTCATTTTTATGTATAGCATTGTAGCCACTCTCAAATATTCTTCGAGAGTAAGCTACGCGTCCTTTCCTTTGTTTTCCGTTTATCTGTAAAGGGACTTTTTTCGAGATAAGAATTCAGGAATGTCGGAGGCGTCCGGCATTATAATAACCAAACCTTTTAATAACATAATCTTTGACATACCTTAGCACTGTTTGACACGCTGGGACCTCCTCGTACAAATTCTGCCATTTTCGTCACATATGCTTCAAAATGCAGATGGGAATAAAAAACTTGAAATATCACTCAAACGACATTCGCGATATGCTGACGATTTTGCCGGAGTTATTTACAAAACGGTAGTCGTTTATCAATATAAAATGTATTGACGTTTCCCGACAGCCATTTTACCACTGCTCACACTCACCACGGCCGGGGAAATTCGCCCTGTGAATAACGACGTGTGCGTTTTATGCATACCACATTGTTTCTCTGGCGCCTAACAGATAACACGATACAAAAATGCGATTTCGGAAAAAAACCGAGTTTTTTTTAAGTGGATTAATTGTTATTTATCCGAATTTAAACATCGTTGTCTCCCCGACGGTCGCCGAGTCACAGAACTCGTGAACCGACCTTTTTCCAAATATTCCAAAATGGAAGCGCCCGCTGTCTTCAGACACGTCAACATTACAAACGCTTTTGCATGCGGATCACTTATTTAATTAAGATTTACCTGACGTATTATTTAATCTGGACAGAATTGAGTTGCTAATGCCATGGTGAGTCATATTATTCAATTTTTGCAAGGATTTCTTAGATAATTAGTTAAAAGTGACTAATATTTTGATATTAATGTTCACATAACCTCAAAGCAAACGAGAAAACTTTGGTTTGAATTATTTGATAAACGTTTCTTTCATGTCAAACGGAAGTTATTAATCAATTAATTAAACGATTATGTGTGCATACCTGTCATTTGAAATAATAATTTAATTAAGTGGACCAAGTTTTAAGGATTTTATCTCAAATCGTGCGTTTTTTTTTAATGTATAAAGAAATCGATTAGAAAATTTCAATCGGTCTGAGGCTTTCGTGAATCGTTCAATTGTTTCTTTTTTCCCGGGAATGTGTTTATTTTTCTTGCTAATTTCTTTACTGAATGTGACACAAAATCTTTCCAACTTTACAGAATAATTGCAAATCTTGTGATTTTTGAAATACTGATGTCAGTAAATAAAAAATTTGTGCATTGTTTTATATAAGAAAACAAATTATTTTTCTGTATTAGAAAATAATGAAATTTACATTATAATAAAGTAACTTTTAAATGAGGGATTGAAGCAATTGCAAATTTTTGAATGTAAAATAAGTTTTTTTATATACTAGGGTGTGAAATATTAAGAAAGAAAGTTATTGGAACTTTTTCTATTCTTTTGATAAGGAAGTACTTATATATTTTTATTGAAGCCTTCTCACGTAAAATGATTTTCCAATTAAGCTTTTAAATATTCTACTGTAATAATAATCATTCATTTAAAATATTGCGAGACGACCGATTTCTAATTTCTATCATTTCTGGGTCATTGATTTCAAAAAATAAAATACTTTGTAGTTTAGAATCTAAAAAGCAACAATTATAAAAAAATGATAAACTTGTATAATAAATTGTTATTTCACTGGATTGAAAGCATTCCATAAATTAAAGTTTGACAAACAACTTCAGAGATTGTTTCTTTTAGATGGTATTTATTATATTATTAAGTACCTATATTTCATTTCAAGTACATAATTTGAATTCTTTCTTTTTTCGGGTAGTCGGCCCTATTTAATTTCCAGAGCTTGCTGACAGTAATTCTACTGCTAATATGTACCTGTGCCTATATCAGATCTATAGTTCCGAGCGTGCTGGATAGAAACAAAGTTGGGTGAGTTTCATGAGGAAAGAGGAACCTATTTTTCCTCTCTAATATTCATTTTCTCGATTTTGCAAAGAAGAACCATTTCTAAATGATTGTGTCGTCGCTAGATTTCTGGGAATCTTCTGGAAGTGTGCCAGGATTGGGGAGCGAAAGAGTCCTTATGTTGCATTCAGCTGCCTCTTCATGGCTTTCAGTATATTGTTTTGGTCCTGAGAGAAATAGCCCGGATGAAAAAATATTACATTTTAAAGCGACCAAAGCTGGACCAGTCTGTATTTACGAACGCGAAAAGGTGAAGTTTCAATAAACAATGATAGAGTTACGTTCGTATGACAAACATTTGTATTTGTTCCTTCGACTGGAATTACATAAAAAATACACTCATGTAAGCTTAAAGTAGGTCTATAAAAACAAAACATAATGCTAGTTACATGATATACATTATTTGTCAACACGTTATGATAGCGAAGCTATACTTATATAATTGTCCAATTTTGAGCACATTTTTTCAGCTTAGTTTCACAATATATATTTTTCTATAAACAACAACGTCTTTAAATATAATCATTATTGTAATGGTAATATATTGAGCATCGTTCAATACTGCTTACTTGCTTAGTAGTCGTTAATCAATTACACTTAATTTAGCATCATTCCCTGCATTTTAAACGACATTATTCATACGATGCTGAGTTTTCGATTCTTAAAGAGAAAATTACGAGGGGTACATATTGAATATCAGTATAAATATTTTTGTAACAGATTATTTTTCTAAATTGACTAATTTTTCACTCAAACGTTTTAAAGTTTACCGATTTGCAAATGTGATTATCAAAATTGAACAATTTTAATTAAAAGCATTTTCAATTAAATTATTTTAAATGCGAGTCCTGAAAAATTAACAAATTTTAATGATGTCTTCAAATTTAAAAACTTTATAGCTGATCTTTTTTAAAATTGAACAATTTTGTATTGAAAACTTTTTAACTTTTACAAACAATTAAATGTTGGGTAATTCAAGAATAAAGTGTCCTGAATTTTTAATTGGAATTGTTTAAATTGATAAATTAAGAACGTTCAAAACCAAATGATTTACAGCTTTGTGTGCACAAAATCGAACAATTTCGTGGTAAACATGTAGAAAAAGTTTCATTATAATTAAATAATAAAAAAATGTAGTATTAGCAGCTTTACAGCTTACAATTGGATTATTTCTAATTTAAAGTTTTTCAAATTAACATTTTTAAACTTCCAGCATTTAAAATTGCACAATTTTTTATTTGAATCCTGCAATTTATATGATTATAAATTCGGTGTTTAGAAAATTGAGAAATCTAATTTTGAAAGGGTATACAAATTGTGAAACGTGTTATATTTTCTAATCGAAATCAAACAATATTTAAAATGAAAAGTGTTAAATAATTTCTTTTTAACTCTGAAAATCAAAATGTGCAATCTTTCGTATTTTCATATTTAAACATTTTAAAATGAACAACTTAATGGCAGTGTTAAAAATTCGATAATTCGAAGGTAAATTTCAAGTCGGAAGTGATTGCAGAATTTATGTACCCCTCGGATAATTAATTATCTCCAAAAATTTGTCCTATTTACATCAAAGTTATTTTATCTACAGATTAAAATTAGCCTTTTTTGAAGTAAACTTAGCAAAGAATTTTAGCTTTTGAATCACAAAATAATATCTTAGAAAAAAAATTCTCTATGCGTCATATTATTATTTATCTTTAAGTTTTCTATCTAAATTTTTTCAATTAACAATTTTCATCCCACTAATTGTAAGTTTAATTTATTTTAACATAATTTGTAGGCAAGGTATAGAAAAATATGATAGGCCTTGTTTTTCGAAAAGTAGAATAATCTGAATTTATTTCAGTAATCTTTGGATTGCAAAACTCAACAACGTTACAGAAGTCTAATTTTTTAATAAGAAAAACACTTAGATGGGGATTTCTTTTTAGGAAAAATGCCAACATTCAAGTATCGGACTTTCATTAATCATAACTGAAATTTCTAGCATTATTCACATACTCAAGTTTTCTCCTATTTACTTCACTGCCAGTAATATTAATCTTTTACTGGTTTAGTCACTCACAACTATTTAATCATCATTTTTAATCCCGCTAATCTATAGATCCGACTCAAATAGAGCTAGCAAGACTGCAAATACAACCACTCAAGTTTTAGGAGTATTTTTTCTATACAATACTAATATGTATTGTTTTGTCGAAGTGCGCTATAATAAATATTATTTTCGATTTTTTCTTCTAGGTTAAAGGAAAGATTAGAAGCTTTTTACCTTTATTACAAGTCGAATTTCCTTAGAACTAAATTCTTATCCAACTAATCATACGATTCTTCTATAAAGTATAAAAATGATCCAAAAAATAATAACTTAGATCCTAATCAGTTTCCCTAAAGTATTTAGTCAGTGTCATGGGTATTTTTTTATGATGGATATGGAATTTCACGTCGATATGCTATTTTTAATTTTATCAGCATACTGAGCGCTTTGTCACATTACTCTGTGACATTTTTTTCTTACATTTTTCTTATTACATATACATAGGTACCTTTCTTACATACATTGGAATTTATTCTATACAGCTATCATTTCACATTTAAGTATCTTTCGCATTTCCTTAAGTCTACAGATTTTGATACGCTAATTATTTGTCAGCATTTGATTTGAAACAAAAGGAGTTACATTTTTTCTAGTTTATTCTTTCATCAATGCAAAATATTGTCAGTGATCGAAGACAAGAGCAAACAAATAATATCACAAATATCTTTCCTTTGATTTATCTTTAAGATGTTTTCTTTTTTCTTGTACATACACAAATTAATCTCAGTCATCACAGGTCATAACATATTCACCTTTTTTGACCTATTTTGAAATTCTTTAAAATCTTTTAAAATCGTTTGAAATTCTTCGAATTCATCTTGATGTCGAATTATTTTGAATTGAAATTAAATTTATTTTAATTCGCCTTGAACTTGATTGAGTTCGACTTGATTTGTTTAAAGTTCTGATTTCTTCAGAATTCTTTTAGATTCTTTTGACTTCTTTTGAATTCCTTTGAATTTCTTCTAAATTTAAATTTTATTGACTGGGATTGGAGGTCGGGGTTTTTTTTTTTGCTTTTAGCCAAATTTTTTAGTATCACCGGTGCTGTTAATTTAAGTTTGTTTCAATTTTTTGTCACCTATTTCTCATCTATTTTTATTTTAAAAAATTACCTTTTCATCTTTTTTTAATGAAAACAGGTACAGTGATGACCGAAATCTTCAGCAACTTTAAATAAATCTTTGTATAAACGTACATTCAGATCATATAAGTTTTGATAGTTTAGTTTATTCGTTTTTCCAAAATGATGGATATGAAAGACTAAAAAGCTGCAAGAGATGCAAAATTTCTTGATTAGGATTTATTATTTTTTTAGAAAATAGTTGTATTTGTCATTAAATAATTAAATATGAAATCTGATTAACAAAATTAAGTGAGAAATATAAAGTCGTTTGATATTGGATTTATTGTACTGTTAAAAATGATTGTTGATTTCTCGCACGATTTGATAAAAATGTTTCCGCTCGATAAAGAATGACGATTTCATTTTCTTCAGAATATAATTTCTTCAGTATGACTGGGGGTAATGATTAAATATTTCATCATCTCTTGATTTTATTAAGAAGGACTTATATTTGAATAAGTACCTATTTTAATTAATTTACTTACGCAAAAGACATCTTTGATATCTTTAATAACAGAAAACATAAAAACAGTTAATATGATCTAGTACCTATAGAAGTATTTTTTAAATACAATATTAAGTTAGCTACATCCTTAATTTCTCAAGCAGGAATCTGTACATGAAAAGAGAAACTTCACTTTTCTTGATAAATATTTCTTCGATCCTCGTTTACATAAATTTTCTACAATCTTTGTTTCCTCGTTCGGTACGTTTTAAATTTCATTTTACTTGGGCCGAATTTATATCGAATTTTTGGAAGTTGGACAGTCGGTAGCGTAAAAAATTCAAAAATTGCTTTTCCTCTGATTTAGAAGTTTCACATCTTTTATTTCCATAAAACTTTCCATTTTGAAACTGAAAATACGAATTATATGCTTTTATTCTATCTTTTATTGAATTAAAGAATATTTGCCAATTCTTTCATAGTTTAAATTCAGAACTTTATCTACATGAAGTTGTAGGATTTCAATTTCCAAAATTGTGTACCTAAATTAAACCTCTTTGACGCTGCATGAACCTAGCTTTGAATATCGCTGGAGTAGACTGAATGAAATTTGAATCTCTCTTTTGCTTTAGGGGATAAAAGCGTTAAATGTCAGGGAGTTTGGGTGACTTCAATTTCGAGTGCTCTTCAATGCACGTAGATTTTCTGAAATTGGATGTGTATCACTTTTTTGACCGTTTAAAGTGAATCTTCAAATTCATTGAAATTTCCAAACTGTGAATGACAGTTTAGTCCCTTTTAAAATGAGAGATTAAAGTTTCAAATTTAAATATTCTAAATTCATTGCTTTTACATTTGCAATACTTTGAATTAGTCAGAAAAAAATTGAAATAACAAATATTGAGTGGAAAAGTAGAAAATTAAATTTTTCGATGAATGTTTGCGCCACCGATTGCTTTCTGTAAAGGAGAATTTACTTTTTCATTCTAACAGACGCAAATCGTTGTTCTCGTCGTTAGGCGCATTATAAAATGGAAAATCGTTGCTCTTGTACCTAGCAGTTTTCTAATTTTATAGTCGCTCGAATTACCGCAGCGTAAAAGAAAGCAGAACACAAATCGCACTTATCTGCTTGATCACGTTTATGGCAATGGCGCTGCTCTGCACGTTCAGCACTTCATTATGTTTAAGGGCATTCTTGTTCTTGGTTAATGTTGTACGAGGATCCACGGTCGTCGTTAAAATCTTATTGGATACCAATCTCGCAGTGCTTTTTTGCATTGCTGGCGTACTAAGCTGGTGAAATATTCTATTTAGAGTCGTAGAGTCTCCATGTTTTAATTTGTTTTTATGTTTCTTCCCGTGCAAGTACGTCGCTTTTGTTGGAAGCAAAGTTGCACGTTCGATTTCTGAAAATCCACAAAAAAAAGAGAGATTTTAGGTTTTCTTTCTCAGCATTATTAATTATTTATTGTTACATATGATGGAGTCCATGTCAAGTGATCACAAGAATTTTCGTGCTTGAATGGGATTTGCGTGTAACTCGGTGTAATCAGTCCTTTAGTGGTGATGAAAAATCACACTAAATATTCTTGGAAAATTCCAAAAAGTGGCAAAGGTATGGGACTTCGAAGTTTTTTGGACCTTTTTTTGGAAACGTCATATCTTTGGTTCTAATTAACCGGTTTAGCTTTTTAAGGTCTCAAATTTTTTGTAATAATATGTACTTTCATATGAAAAAAACTCAAAAAGAAACAAACTCTTTTGACCTTTTTTTATTTGGAAACTTAAAAAACAAAAATCGCTTTTTTGAAAATACTACATTTTACCTTTTTCATTTCAATTCATTTTTGGTAAATGAAGGTTTACATGTGCTTTACAAGATCTGTAAATTTCATCGGGATTTTTCGGGATTTTAAATATTTTAGTGAAATTTTAAGGAATTTAAAGATGTTTCTAAGAATTTCAAGAGATTGCAGCAAATTTTAAGGTACTTGAATAGGTTACCAATAATTTTAAGAGCTTTTGACGCATTTTAAAGGATTTTGAAGTTCCTCGTGGAATTTAAAAATATTTCAAGAAATATTTAAAAGATTTTGTGGAATTTTAAAGGATTACATGAAATTTTAGGAGATTTTTTTAGAAATTTTAAAAGATTTTGA
>JAUESH010000041.1:3401867-3426366 GCA_032275165.1 Synergus magnus
ATAGTGATGTTTCAAAAGCAAAAATAGATATGAGTTCGACGTTCTGCGTATATTGAGAAAGTGCCAAATTACATACAGGGAGTAAAAGAAAGGAAAAAAAAAATTTTTATTTTCTCAATGATTGATATATGTATATTAAGAATTACTTCTTTTTCCATTACTGTCCTGCAATTTCAGGTACAGAAAAATCTGAATTGATAATCAGAAGATGAGATGAAGAAAATTCAATCTGAGGCAAATGACCCAAGAGATCATTTTTTCTGTGATCAACAACAAAACATGACCTTGCATCTGGTTTTGTATTATTCTGTTATGTAATGAGTTTAAGATTGACTTGAAATAATTGCTGGATATCGTCGAACATAGTACACGAGACACGACTTTGAACTTTACTCATCAAATGTTTAAAGACTGAAAACTGTTGAATATTTTACAAAAAGTGTAGAGAATTAAACCCCTACTAAAATTCGAATTAAAAATAAAAGAGTTAAGCCGCATAGAAAAATAATGAAGAAATAAACTTCATTAAATGTTAATATAAATTAATAAAAAAGTTATATAGATGGTTGATGAGGAGTTGTAAACACGTTTAAAGTCCCACCATGACGTCGCATTTTACCGCAACCTTGTTTAATTATAAAAATAAATGACTAAAAAATATCGCTTCCGTTCTTATCTCTAACTTGTTTTTTAAGCAAAATATAACTCGAGTATGTCTATGAAACTCTTAAAAGACATTTTTTATTTCATCGTAAAAACAATTAACGTTTTTGATTGCAGCTTTTGTAAATATGATAATAATTTAAAAAATAGAGTATAAAGATCTGGAGGAATTTCTAATCAACTCAGTCCTGCATAAAGAGGATTCATTTTCCTCTGCTGATTCACTGACCCCGGTTCTTGATGCAATAGTTTCATCATCAATTTGACTGGATTGGAGGAAGTTTAAATCACCTGACAACGCTAGACCTAGAATACTAGCCCGAGTTCATTGCTCCTATTTAAGCGGAAACATTATATGCAGTGATATTCTGATAATTACACGATTCGAATTTCGAAGACGATAGTCGTCACTATCCCTGAATTACAGACTTCATAGTCGCACGACTGGAAATTTCCGCGGATAAAACGCTCGATCCGACCACTTCCTAGCGAAAATGTATTTTAAATTCCGTAAAGAAATGTCTAAATAAAATATATACATTCTAGATCGAGGATATCTAGGTATATTTTTTTTATTAAAATAAAGCTTTTTTTATTTTATTTGTAAAGAATATTATAAATTCTCTATAGTCGTATATTTTAGAGTTTGTTTTCCAGCGGAATCTTAATTCCTTCCATTCCTGAGTAATTCAACTTCTTTTGAAATAATTACATTTAATGTTTATCATTAATGATAATCTCCAAGAAAAAGACCATTCTAATTATTTCTATTAGGCTTATTAGATAAAAATACTTTCGGATAAAAAAAAGTAGAAAATAGAATCTGATTTTCTAATAAATAATTTAAAGATTAGTTTCTCGTCCTTAGTTAAAAAATTGAGTGGTGGGAATTAAGGGCATGTGGTAATTACCATATGAGCAAATTCAGAATACCCGTTTTTTTACAGTTTTTACTTTAAATAAAAAATTATAGTGCACAGCCGTTCGTGTTCAGGTTTTTTACGGCTGTACACTATTATTTTTTTGAAAAAGTAAAAATTGTGGAAAAAAACCCGAGTAATCTAAACTTACTCATATGGTAAGTATCACATGGCATTAAGGGCATATGGGATATTTTAGCTATATATATTCTACCTATTTACTCGTAAATAAATAGATAAAAAATATTTTGCAGTGAAGACAGCGTTGAGGAAAAGATTGACCCACCGCTGTTTTCTGCACTAAATATAATTTGAATAAATAGGTGGAATATATTTGGCTAAAACAACTTCTTTCACATGCCCTTAAAAATGATTACAGTTTGTAATAGTCAGCCAAAGTAATAAGTACAACCGTCCTTGATACAAATTTTACTTTCTAAGACTCACTCACTTTTGGGGAAAGTAACGTGCCACATAAAACACAATGCAACTTTATTGGCTCATAAATTTCCATTTCTTGAACGCTTTCTGATTTCGGTTATATCAAAATTCTAGCTGAGCAATAATTAAAAAGAACGATGAAAGTAATAAGTTCTCTAAGCAGTAAAATATTGAATTGAAGAAAAAAAAAAACATTTTACGATTTCGGATATAATAAAGCTGACCTATTTTACTTTCTGTATAGTGAAATTAAAATTTGCAGGAGCTACTTTCGAAATACATAAAATTTCCAGAGAAATTAATTTGAGTAGCAATTTCAAACGTGATGCCTTGAATATACATAGTTCAAATTGATACCTACAGAAAATTTCCACTCGGTATGAATCATGGAAGATTTATTTCAAAAGGCTATAAGAACATAGTTTAGTTCAATAAAATTAATTTTAAAAAATTTCAATAAAAATAAAAAAAAAACAATTTTTATTCAAATTTAATGCTAGTTTCTATAAAGAATTAAAAGAGTTGACAGACTTGAAAGCAGAATAAACTTAGCAAAAGTCTTGAAATTTAAAGTCCAATGTGACGTTTGCTGTCAGAACACAACACAGGTTAAATCCACGCACGCACGCAACCAAACAACTATGTTGAAGGTTTAAGAAACGTCAAATTATACCTTGTTGAGCTGTGGATTTTTGATGTGGTCAATACCACGGATGAGGCTTGCACAAGTAGCATCTCCTGGACCTCTCTGTCCCAATTGGTCACGTTCTAAGTTGGCCATCGTAGAAGGCGAAAATCCTGGTTCTTGTCGGTCACTGTCAGTTAGACTGTTGCCGCGAACTCTGCAAACGCAAGCAAGGCGAAGGTGGTTAGTCGACAAAACACCAATTACCAATCCCGCATTCTAGGTAGGGGAAGGAAAGCCAGCAGCTGATGTTGGTTGTGTGGACTTGTGGGTTGTGTGATGGTCGGTGGCATGCGAGTGAGTGAGGTAGAATAGAAATGGGAATAAATCAGCTGAGCGCAAGCGCAAGTTTTAAACTTTCATGACATAATGACATGTCAGACAAGATAAGAACAATGACAAAAAACAAGAGACTAGAGGCAAAAAGTTACAAGACATATCATTCAAGAGTGAATTGTATATTGTAATCAATTAAAAAATTTTCAATCTAGGCTTCTCGTATAGTTATAAAATTATAAAATATTATATTTTTACAATCCGGCTTTCAAGAGACAAGCACTCTCAGCTGTAACTCAAGGTTATTTGATTCGCGGTCACATCGCGTGATGCAATAAAAATAGCGATTACTTGCGATTATTTCAAAATTTATAAGCGGGAAAATACTGGTCAGGAAACTTTTATACCACCTTCCACTCCGAACATCTGGTTTCAAGTATACATATATCATCAATCACGATTTGAAATCTAAAAACAAGTATTCTCCTTCTGAATTAGAATTTTTTCAAAAATGTTTAGGGAATTCTATTCAGTGTTTGACACTAACACGTTACTGTTAAAAAAAGTTACTTTTTTTTCAGTAACGATATCGTTAACGCGTTACTTTTTTTAAAAATAAAAAAAAGCTCACAAAGTGAATGAAATAAGTGTAATTGAACTTTGATATGTTTGAACGCCTCGCATAATGCCTTTAGCCCTAATTAGAATTTACAAAAGGACCATAAATTAGTAGTCTCGTTTATATTTACATTATTTACCTCTCAGAACTTGGACTTTGCTTGTATGTGGCCGGCTCGATATCCTTTGTCGCGTTACACATTCCGCTCGATTCACAAATAATGTTCGCAATGTGAGACTTAAGACCGGATATGAATCGCCGAGATGACATTATTTCCGCGACCAAGATATGCACCTGGGACAAAATGCACTATTCGAATTCTAGAGATGAAAAAACTGGCTCACTCGACATATTCCGCGTGACTGAAACTTGAAATAGCAAACTGAGTACAGAAGCCCTCAGAATTGACTTTAAGCTCTGAGCTTTAAAGGAACTCAATGATTCGAGTAAGCAATTGCTCACGATTAACGATATGTTCTATAGGCGAAATAGCAAAAATTAGCCAATCGATACAGATAAGATGATACAACAGAGGTTTCGCTTTGTTTACAGTTTTGTCGTCACGTATTTCAGACGGGTAATACAATTAGAGTTCTCATCATAATTTAACTTCCTATCTTTATACTAATACATTAGAAGAACTAGAGGGTAATACTAATTAGACAACAAATTGTTTATACCCTTTTCACAAAATTAAAATCAAACTTTAAAATATTTTATTATGGAATTTTAATTTTAAACTGAATACTTCGAAGCATTATTCAGTTAAAAATTAATAATTCAATTACTTTAAATGTCTAGGTCTCAAAATTAATTAACTTTAAGGATGTTCTCTGTGTACAGTGAAGGTCAAAATTAAATATTTTTTCTTTCGCTTAAATAACAATCAGGGTTGCTACAGAAGTCTGCTTTCAAAACATGACTTTTCCAGGTTTTCTAGATCTAATTTAAAAAAATTCAGGTCTACTTGTTAAATCGCTGACGACTTCTAATGCTCCTAAAGAGATTCTCTGCAATTTTATTCGTGGGATTTTTAGTTTAGTTTAGTTTAGCTTAGAGTTTATTGAAACCCTGGAACAATATCCCCTAGTATCCCCTAGGGTAAAAAATATATGTACAGTGAATGATATATACTGGTATAGTTTAAAATTAAAATAACCAGTTATTATTTTAAAAGTTTTTAACAACTTGTTTTATAAAAATTTCTTTTGTATAAAACTCCCTCGAACAGAAATGTACAGAATCTTTTTAGGAACAAAATTTTGAGCTTGTGTATACACCGAGAACACATTTAAATCAAAGCCTAAAAAAGTAAGCAATTTATAATTGAAAGAATTATAAGTTTAAATTGAAACGATGATAATCTCGAATTCACTTGTAAAATAAATCTATTCTAAAATATTATGTTTAAAAAAATTAGCATTGATTTAATAAGTGAATCAATGCATATTTTTTGACAAAATCGGCTATTATAAATACATAAAATTAACTAGTTATAGATTATGAACTGTTCAGTATAACAACTATTTCTTAAGAAGATTGAATGAATGAGATCAATTAATCAGAAAATAGAGATAATTGAATGGTGTGACCATATGATTATATCTGAGCCGATAGAAACGTAATCGGTCAATGTGACGCGTGATTCCATAAAAGTGTCGTACAAACTACATGCTCCGCACGTGCAGATACTTAAAGAGAAAAGTCTTCCTAAAGGCTCGTAACTAGAAAATTTAAAATCCTCCCGCTTTTTTACAGTTCCCTAAAACTCTTAACATTATAGTATGTAATTTTAAAGATAAAAATTTTAGAATATTATTAAATATTATTTTTAATTTAATCATTAATAATAAGTAAAGTCAGATCTTTAATTCACAGTAGCGTAATTAAGATTTCTTTGTAATTTACAAATTGTGAGTACAAAACAATTATGTTTACCAAACATTCTAGAAACAATAAAAAATTTAAATTATGCTACTGTAAATTTCAAGTAAGGTTTCAATTTTTTAAATCCATTTGCATGCATTTATTCGAAGACTTGCTGCCCCTTCCAATCTTTTATTTTACAATTTGCTTTTCGTGACTGTTTGTAACAAAAGAATTCATAGTAAAAATTTTACTATCATATAATTCACTCTCGTCTTTTCAAATGCTTTTTTTATGAAAGATTATTAGGATTGAAATAATATGGCAGTACAATTTAATGAGATTACTTCAGATGATTAAACATAAAAGCACTGCATCATGAAAAAAGAAATACAAGCTGATAAACTGAGTATCTAATGATAAGGTCAACTGAATCGACTCTTCTAATCCTGATAAAAATTATGCAATACGTCTCCAAAATTAAATTTCTTAGTGCAGGTCAAATTTGAGTACAGGTAAAGATAAAAAATACTATTCTAGTTTTTAGTGAAAAAAAATGTGATATTTTTTGTACCAACGTTTTGTATTGCCCTTTTAATAAAAAATTGAAAAAAAAAATTTAATTTAGGAGACTGACACTAATTTCATGTCTTCTAAATGAAATTATAAAACCTTGTAGGAAGAAATTGCAAACCTAAAATCACAGATTAAAAGTTAAGCTTGAATTGTATATTATACTCCTTATCTTCAAACTTTGGTCGAAGCATCCAATCATTAAATCTGATTCTTCCTTTATGATAGAAATGTTAATTAGAACCTTTTTAGAAAGTTTCTGAATATCAAAAAAAGAAAAAGAAACCAGTATTTAAACAAATATTTGTTATTAAGGGCATGCGGTAATTACCATGAGAGCAAATTTGGTTTCCCCAACTTTACACTACCAATAATAAATATTTTTTCCTAAAACTACACCATTTAACTCCATTTCGTACAGACGAAGGTAAATGGCCTAGTTTTAGGAAAAAGTATTTATTATTGCGAGCGTAAAGTTGGGGAAACTAAATTGCTCTTATCGTAAAGTATCGCATGCCCTTAATCTTAGATACTGGGTGCTTTTAAAAATTGATCAAATCCCAACCATCATTCATTTCACATATAGCCTAGTTTACTTTCTCACAAACAAGTAATGTAAGAACGCAATTCTTTACTCTAATTGAATTAATTAGCTAACACTAAACTCATAAACAAACATCACACACTTTTTTTTAAACAGCATCTCTTACATTTGCAGTAAGTTGAAAATAATGAATCAAACTATATACATGATTGTATAGATGTATAAAATGCTGTGTATAAAAATCCAAAAAAAGTGCTGATTAGTACTGAACAATTGCTGATTACATAACTGTCCAAAATTAACCAATGCTAGAGCAAATTTAATTATCAACAGATGATCTCAACTGGAGATAGTCAAAAACATTGTGTACGATATTGATTGATTCGTTCAATATCAGAAAAATAAAATTTAGTTTCAAAGAAAGTTCTAAAGATTTTCTATTATAACTAGAAAGTAATATTGATATTTCTGAGATGATCTGTTTTGTACACATCAGTAACACAATATGACAATATAAATATACGAAGTTTCCTACTTAAAGACTAACGATTACGTGACTGGTCCTAAAATATCGAAATTTGTACTTGAATCCTGAATGCCAGTGTTAGCTATCATATACTCAGAAACTGTGATGTAAAGGCCTACGAGTAACCCAATGAAACTCGCTGCATAAAAATTCCGCTGCAAAATAATACATGTAGCCACGACGAGCCCAAAGTACGTTATATATCGAGAAATGTTCTCTGCCTTTTTTCTCCCATGTATATCCGAATCTGTAAATATATTGATATTTAAACTCTCGTTTTATTTTATTTTCAAGCTTTCTATTTCTACTTTTGAAGCTGAAACAACAAAAGTATGAAAATTACTGTTAGAAAAAGAGAATTAAATAAAAAATAATCAAAACCGTCCATTAAAATTTGTAGATTAGGACACTTTCAATTAAAAACTAGGGGCAAGTCACGCTATCAGTGTAATGCGGTTATTGCAATTCTCTTATAGTTATTCAGGTTTTCCTTGAAACACAGAATTTTAAAAATGTTGAATTGTACATCTTAAACGCTTCCACATCAATTCGAAATTATCATCGTTTCCAATTTAAATATTTATATTTTCAAGTGCCTATCAGAAATTGTTCAATTCTGACCAACGATTACATTTTGAAAATGTATAGTTTTTAACTCTTTAATTTTTGAGTTTTTCGCAAACAATTATCTACCTCTAAAGTTTAAACTGGGTTTATTTGAAGCTTAAAGAGATCCTATCAAATAATTAAAAAATAAAATAAAAATATGTAAGTCATTTGTAAAATATATGATAAAAAATAGTGACGACTAAGTTAAATTTAAAATAAAAGAAGACATACTTATGCAAAAGTTGTCCTTCATGTGATGTCCCTCAGCACATTTGATACACATGTCGGGTCCATCGCCATTGCATCCATTGCAGGATTTATCGCACTCTGCAAAACAAGAAATATTTATATTTATATTTTAAAACAAAATATTAATTAAATTAACTTTCCTTAAAATGAAACTCATTGATTTACCTAAACATTTATAACTGCCTTCTTCGTTAACACAGAATTGATTATCCTTGCATTGTTTATCGCTCAGAAGACATTCATTTATATCAAAACAGCCTTGGCTTTCAACAAATTGCCATCCTTTTGAGCAATTAATGCAATTCCTGGGACCAGGACCAGTACATGAATTACCACAAGCGGAATGACAGATGGAACATAACATCTTGTTGTCATCCTTATATGATTGGTAATATCCATTATCACAATCGGAACATTCAAAGCCAGTATATCCCTTATCACAAGAACATAGGCCATTTCCTTTTCTAGTGCCTGAACCCTTACACTTCCCATTATTATTGCAAACTTTGTCCGGAAAACCTGGGCACTTTTCGCAATCTGGACCGAAGTGATCTTTCGGACAACAAGTTTTTGCTTCTTCTATGCAAACGTAGGTATATAAATCTGAGTGTCTTTCTTGTTTTTTAAACCACCAATCTTCAAAAACGCTTTCTAGCTCTTCAGCTAGAGATTGACATTGTCTTTTACCACGTTCCACATCCTTGCAAATCTGTTCTTGAATTTCTATTAATCGCACTTCACTGCGAGCGTAAGAACCTAATTTATCTTCTTCCCATGCACTGTCGCCTCCTTCGAATTTTCCACGACTCGTAGACTCCATTCCCTGAAAAAAATTATTTCATTGAGTTTCATTTTAAATAAGTTAAAATACTAAGCGTTATTTTAGTGATCAATTGACTGAAACACCTGTTTCGTCTATGCACATAAAATAACAATCTGTACAAACTTTTAACAAAGAATAAAAACAATCAAAAATATATCTTTTGATAAAAAATCGGCGTAATAATGAAACAATATTGTCCAAAATGAGACTCCAAGAATTGAAATGAATTTGAAATCAGTGTTGACATCACTTCCCAAAACTCAAAACGTGTCAGCTTTTGATTGGAAGATGTCATCTCTATGAAAATTTACACATTTACGAAAAATATTATAAACAAAATAGCTCACCCTCTTGAAACTCTCGATAAGCACCTTGCAAGCAGCACATGGTGGAAGCTGAATAGAGTGCAAATCTTCCTTATTTAATTTAGCTTTAGAATTTTTGCTGCCGATCACTTGACAAATGCTTATCAACACGAGAAGCGCGAACGATCGGTGGAAGATAGGAACAAGAGCTTTTAGCATATTCTTGTAAAAATAATTCGAAATTCGCAATCTAAAACAGCACACCCGAAATTCGATGCCTAAATATTTATTTTGGCGTAATTGAACTAGAATTTTTAAATAAATAATCTAAATCACGCGTCCATGGAAGCACGCGCACCGACCACCGACTGGAGCAGACGTGAGCAGACGAGAAAAATAGAAAACTCGAAAACTTGCCGTATGCAGGCTTACCAACATATAAATGCAAAATTTTTTTTTCGTTGACGGCGACACTGCATTTTTCGGCGGGAGAGTACAAATTCCTTTTATAAAAAGCGATTGAAATTTATTTATATTGAAATTTTTTAATGAAATTTCATTACTAAATTTTGATAAAAAATACGTTTGAAATAGTGAATTTACGTTTATTGGAGAATAGTATTTAAATTATTTAATAAAATATCATTCAAATTATTACCAAAAACTGCCGCCGTTGCGCTGCAGTCGAGAGTACAATTTCTCAACTGCGAATACCATCTTTGACTGCATACAAACTCAATGTTCATCAGACAATACTGCACGCAATGGCGACCTGGCGTGCATTTTAATCTTAATAAATAAATTCCCAAAATTGTGACTTTCCCGATTTTAAGCGAGTTTTCCGAGTTCTCTTTTAAAGTTTTTTTAGTTTTCTGAGTTTGTGCTCACGAGAAACATGTGATTGACCATGATTGACTGTGGAAAGCTTCCGAACGAATAAAAGCTTGGCTAAGAGGACAACACTCAAATTCATGGTAACTGTCCAGCCGAAATACAGAAGAACAATGTATAGGCACTTATGTGGCGATCTAAAATGGTCCCGTAAGTATTCGAAAAATCTTTGACTTTGGAATTTTATTTTTTTTAGTGAGATAAGAGTGCCTACTGCGATCTGCTATGCCAATACATTATAAAAAATCTGTAGGTTAGGTTGGTTCCGGGATCTGGCATCGGGGGATGCTTATTTTGCTTTTCTTTTTAAATTTACTACAGAGGCTTTGCAGCTTTGTTGTAATTCGTCTGGGTTCCCTAGTTTTTTTCACAACCCACTTTCGTTGTTGAGAAGGAGCATCGATAGTCGCGACTTATTTATTGCGTGATTATATGCATACTAACCTACACATCGAAGCGTCAGATTCTCGATGCAGATGAACCGTCTACTTGTTTTTGTTTCTCTTGCTTCTGTATCAAAATGCAAATAAGGTCGGCTCGAGAGAAAAATGAGATACTTTTTTCAATTTATATTCTCAAGAAATATGAATCCTGGAACCCTGTTGAATATCAAGGAAAATAACTGAAAACGCTGAGATTGTATTAAAGTCTACCATACACACAGTTTAACGTTCTATCTTATAACTTTGTACTATTTATGTTACATATATTCAAATTTCAAGGAGATAAGAGTTTTTTTTAATTGTGCTATCTAGGAAGTGTAAACAGATTTTTTTGCAAAGTACTACAAATATAAAAGTGGACAAAGTACGACAGACGGGATTAAAGAGTAGGATATTTAACATTAGTTGATTTATATAAAATAAATTCTTTGATTAATTCAGGATGGCCGGCTGCTACGTGAGTTTTTGGAAACAGAGAAAAAATCAGGAAATTACAAGTGAACTTCTTTTTTATGCCTGAAAAATTCTGAACGTTCAAATGAACGAATTTTTGTATTAATTGTATTTTAAACTAGAAACAGTTTAAAAATATTGATTCATTTGTATTGAAAATAATTCTGTATGAAAGAAACTTTTTGGTGGGGTTTAAAACCAGGATATTAAAACCCATATTTTTCCAAATAGGATCAAGAAAAATGATCATGAAGAAAAATTACTTGCGTGGCAATATAGGTTAATAAATAAAATAATTAATAAAGTTGCAACGATAATGTTCAGAGGACAAATTAGGAAAAAAAGGCATGAAGTTTATTGATGCTAATGAGATGTATGAAATTCAAATCTTTAAAGAGTGTTGTGGGAAACCAGTTGATGTCATTGAATTTTAATTGCCTTTTTGCTTTGATAATATTTCATAAATAAGTAAATATTTTTGGATCAGTGAACATTTATTACTTTAGCTTTGATGTACTTGAAGTATTCTCATGTTGCATTGTGTAGAAAACTCTAATCTATATATAACTAGAATAATAAAGGCTGAGCTGCTTAGAAATTATTATATAAACCTTAATATTATATTTTTTTCAGTTGTCTAAGTACATCGTGTCATCAACAAAGTCACTGAACTACTGAAAAGGCATGATAAAATAAAAGGGAAAGGAGAAGAGAAGGAGATGAGCCACAATATTGCAGGGATGCCTCCGTTCGCAAGGATGCCTTTAGGAGGAATGGGTATGGGAATGGGCCCTGGTGCTCCTCATCCAGAACCCACAGCTCACCCTCATCCTCCACCACCGCCTCCTGCTGGTGCCAATCCTAAGAAAAAGCGACGGACAAATGCCAACGTTGCTCAGCAACAACCTCAACAGCCTCCGTCTGTTCAGGTAAAAAATAGGCCAAAAATAGTTAGCTTAAAAAATTGAAAAATCATAGGAGAATTTTAGAAATTTCTGTCCAAAAGTATTAATATTTAACAAAATAATTGAGAGACCGGTGAAAAACGGAGAGATTATTTGATTAGAGATAACTATTAAATTGCTAAAACGGAAACAAATACAGGAAGACTTTAATTCTATTTTGCACTATACAAGATAAACAAAAAATGAGAATAAAATATTTTTGTGATAAAAGCACTACCATAAAAATCGTACGTTATAGTTTCAGTAAAAAAAAAAAAAAAACAGTCATGCGTAATTCACTGTATGAGATAAGATAAGATTTTGTTCTTTTGTTTTCGCTGCATACATTGCGTTTTTAAGCACTTTTATTGACGACTAAAAAATTCATGTAGCAGAACAATGAGCAATTTGTTTTCTCATAGAGGAAGCATTAATTCATTCATTAATCCCTAATATTAATACATTTGCTGATTTTTTAAAAATATTTATTTATATAAAGTTAATTTAAATAATAATTTTTAATATTATAAAAACTTGTTAAATTTACAAAGTGACTTCATCCAGAGCTCCTTTTAAGCAGAAATTTGATATATTTTAACCTACTTAAAAGAAATAAATGTTATCTTCGATATAATTATATTTAAGAGAACTTAAATGATCATTGTAAAACAAGTGGTCCTACAATTCTAACTAGTAGTGTATAATTTTTTTAAATAATAAAAGCATTAACAATTTGAGGTCAGGGGTTCTATATTAAATGTCTAAGGTGAAAGCTTTTATCAATTCACTTCTATTTTCAATATTTTCACTTAATAATCGTAAAAAAATGTACATTTCCTTTCTGTTCTAGGATTTATTACCTCCACCATTGTCTGGCTATGGAGACACAATAGTAGCGAGTAATCCTTTCGACGACACTCCCCCCCAAACCTCCCAAAATCCTATGATGCATGGTGGCCCACCTCACATGCATCCTCACCACCCCCACCACATGGGTGGACCACCAATGCGAGGGATGAGCCCACTGTCGTCAATAGGTGGAATGAACCCTATGATGCCTCAACACATGGGCAACATGAGTCCAATGGGCAACTCTCCCATGGGGAATCACATGAACCATATGGGTGGTATGTCTCCAATGAACCATCCTCCGATAAGTGGATTGAGTCCCATGAATAATATGGGTCCCAATATGCCACCAGGTCAGATAAACTCAATGAACAATCATATGAATATGGGTCATATGGGAAATTCGCAAATGAGTGGACCACCAATGGGAAGTCCAATGAACAGTATGAATAACGGACCCATGGGAAGTCCGATGAACAACATGGGCCATAGTATGGGAAGTCCAATGGGCGGACCTTTAGGATCACCTATGAACAGTATGGGAGGATCTAATCACATGGCCAACGGCCCTATGAATATGAATAGCATGAATAGCCATATACCGCCTAACAGTCCGCTAAACGGACCTCCGATGAACAATGTTAATAGTCCACTAGGTCATAATGGATCTCAAAATCATCCAAATCATCCAAATCATCCTAATCATCCGAACCATATGGGGAATAATCTTAGTAATCTTGGAAGACCAATGAACGGGCCCATGACTACCATGAGTTCAATGGTTTCTAATAATATGAATATGGGTGGTCCAAATCAAATCAATAGCATGAACATGGGACCCATGAATACTATGTCGAATATTAATCTCAGTCACCACAATCAAATGGGACATATGGGAGGACCTATGGGTAACATGTCAAGTAATATGGGAAGTGGACCGCCAATGGGACATCCAATGAACATGGGAGGGTCCATGGGAGGGCCACCTCATGGATTTCAAGGCCCACCGGGAATGGGACCTAAGCCAATGCCAGTCTCTGCTGGAAAAGTAAGTTTCGTAAATATCTTTTAATAGGACGGTTTGCAACTGAATTCTCTTATCATTTTGTTGAAAAATAAATTATTTTTTTTTTCAATTACAGATCTACCCTCCTGATCAACCTATGGTATTTAATCCACAAAATCCTAACGCTCCTCCGATTTATCCATGCGGAGTTTGTCACAAAGAGGTACATGATAACGACCAAGCCATTCTCTGTGAATCTGGTTGCAATTTTTGGTTTCATAGGTAAGACACAAATTAACAAAAATCTATTTAATGTAGGTATCTCATGAATAAGTATATCACTGAAAAAAAAGATAGTTCAGAATATTTTATTAGATGTTACTACTCTGTTTATTTCAATAAAAAGAATAGTTACATCAACTAATAAAATCGTTGTAACAAACAAAAATAAGTGAATAAATGCAGAGTGGCGACTTGATCGCGAAACCGGGAAATGACCGGGAAAAAGTCGGGAAATGACTAGGAATTTAATTAAAAGACCAGGAGTTTACTTCTGATCGCAGTAAAATTTAAGAAAATCGTTGATCCAACTATTTATTTTTGCAGTGATTATTTAATATTATATATTATGACATAGTGTCCAATAAAACTTGATTATTTCAGAGGTTGCACAGGACTCTCAGAAGCTGCATACCAACTGTTAACGCAAGAGGTTTACGCGGAATGGGTGTGTGATAAGTGCTTACAGACAAAAAACATACCTTTGGTTAAGTTCAAGCCATAACACTGTTTGGAGCGACGTACTTGCGACGCGTGAGTTACACTTTGTTAGAAATATACATGTCGTAGGTCGTTCTAAAAATCCGGTCGTTAAAAGCCCAGGTCGAATTTTCCGAACGGCCTACGATATACACATTACAAATCATGAGCATTGAGTACACGCGCATTACGTTACAGACACATGCTGTTTGTTAATAACTTTCTAGCTTTAACTTGTTGAAAACTTAGGGTATCGTTACAAATCGTGATTAATGAGTACGTCAAGGAGGAATGGTTCGCACACCAAATAGATTTATGCTCGAAAATATATTTTTCTGATTTACGACTCAATCTTGAATCAGAAAAGTTCAGTCTGCCAGTATCTATTCGTTGATATTAATTCGACACACTCTAAGCGGTTTTTTTTTTTTTTTTAAATTCGAGTAAGTCTAGCGTTTCAAAATTCTCCATTTTATTTTTAACTCTTTTTTCTGCTGCTTCTAATTAATATTATTTTACTTTTTATTTTCAATTAACTGAACTAGATAATAAAATATTTTATATTATTTTCATTATTATTTTTAGATTATTTTTGTGGATACAAAAATAGAAAAAGCGGCTCTTATAATATTTTACCAATTCCTTTTTGGTAGTGCGTTTCTTAATTGTATTTATTATTTATTATTATTATGCACTAATTCTTGATAGCTGTCGACTTACTCTAGTTTAAAACCACTTCCGCACATTTGTGATGAAAAACAATTTGATTTAACCTAATTGTTTTTAGGAAAATTATGTAATTAGATATTGCTTGAAACTTTTTATTTACAGTATTATAGATTTTGAAAATATAATCTAGATTAAGGAGGAACATTTCAGAAATTTTGTAGTGCCTTTTGAGTATGTTAGAGTTATTTTAATTCCGTCATTAATAAAAAAAAACTGATTGCATTGAAAAATGAATCTTCTTCATGTCAGAAAAAAAATTGCGGTTATAAAGTAACTTATAATTGTTTGTTTATAGTACGTCATCAATTGGGTTCATAAAAAAAATTACGAATTGCATATAATTTATCTAATTTCAGAGTGTCTACTGTGCTGGAATTTAATGAAATCCGGGAATTTCCGGGGCATTGAGAAAAATCCGGAAATTGTCCTTGATTTTATTTTTGATACAGGAAGTGGATTTCCGATTTGAAAAAAACTTTTTCGAATAATCGATCTAAATATTTTTATTTGACACTTGCAACTTTTATTAAATCTCTTGAAATCCTGTAAAGTCTATTTATGTATTTTTTCAAAAACACCCATATGATTCAAGAGTTGATCTTGTTCCTCCTTAATTTCCGTTATACTCAAAAATTCAAAAAAGGTTAAATCGAATTTTCTTTCATATATAATTTTATCAAAGCCAAATTGACGGACTAAAACCGATTAAATTCGTGTGAAAAAGTGTGAATGCAGTGTGAATAAACAAAAAGAGGTGAACGAGTCGAAAATGGAATTAATTTCATTAGCATTGAATTATTCGAAATTTGTCCTGAACTGCTTCTTCTGAAATTTGAATATTAATTTCACATTTGTCATAATCTTCTTTATACAAATTGGTGCGATGTATATTTTCAAAGAAACGTTATCAAGTTAAAAGTGATGAATTAAAAGCTCGTGAAAATTATAAGCAATGTTAGTCACTATTCAATTATGCTATCAATAGTTTTTGGCCCAAAATTGAGCACCTTTGTATCGATTTGCACCAGTCTTCATGTGAACGTGTACGTCTGAAAATGCTCAATACGATTGCTTTGTTGAAACTTTTGTATGATACTTTTACCAGTAGTATATGATTTATACCGTTTGTCACTCATATTTACCTTCAACATGTGTAGTGTCTGTATTGACTGGAGTCGTTTTTAAATTTTGCTGCTACAAAAAGAAAAAAGAAAAATAGAAAAAAATTTCCGAACATGCCAAATCGATTGAAACAATATATCGCACACAAAGCAGGATTTTTTTTGTAGATGAAGGAAAAAAGAAATACTGTGCATAATGTCACAAATGCCCACTAATTAATATACTAGATGCTGCGTTTTAAGCAGTAAATCAGGTTCGGCACAATGACAAATTAAAAAGTTGTCGTTTGAAAATCATAATAGTTAACCCGCCGTTAAAGATTTAATCTATATCGTAGTCAAAAAGTAACTATTATATCGGCAGAAAATTTAGATTAATTTTGGGATTTTAAACTACACTGAAGAAACTTGCCATCGTTTAGTATTTTTTATTTGTGCAGAAAGTTCAGTTTTTGGAGAACCAGACAAAAAGTGCCTTTTTTCTCTGAGGAAAAGAAATAAACAAACGCTTCTTTAAGTCTTGAAAGTAAAATAGTTTAATTTACAGCTTTTATGTTTCATTATCAAGTTTAGTAAAAATCGAAATCAAAGTAGTTTCATGAGTGAATTAAGAAGGCTTGAAAGAGTTTTTTTTTATGATGGTCTGGATTTTTAAGAAAACTAATTTTACAAACTACAGATATTGTACTTATTTTTTTTAAATTCAAACTCTCATTAAGACATTTCGTACAGACTTATTAAATTTTGAATTTTGCTGCTAGCTTGAAAACTTATTGTCAATTTTTTTAGTTTAGTTTGAAATATTTGAGACTGGTTGCTTTCAAGTAAAATTCTTGCAAATTCGGATCATTAAATTTAGAAGCATTCTAATGCAATATGCAGAGAAATAAAATCCACTCATTAAATTGCTTCTAAATTTAAAACTCTAAAGAATTCTATAAATTTATTACTCCAAAGACTTTGTAATATGACTTAAAATTAAAAGTTCTTTGAATTTAAAACCGTAAAGATCTTAAAATAAAACTATAATCTTAAGAAAAAATATAATTGGTACCTATTTTAAATTATATTTAACTTTTTACATTATTTATTTTATTTTTAGCATCTCTACATTTGCAATTTAATGTTTTTTTTTTTTTTAAATCAGGGGTTATTTCACAAAGTCCTCAACTGCACTTTCTGTCAGGTTTATATATTTTGTCAATTTCCACTTTATACTCATTTTCGTATTACTGTTACTACTTTTATTATTATTACTACTATTATTATTATTATCATCATTATTATTATTCATATAATTTAATAATGTATTCATTCAATTTTTTTAAAACTAAATTCCATTTCACTTTATAAAATAACAATAAATGACAAATAGTAAATTTTTTTTCACTCAGAAAATGCGTAATATTTGGCTGCAAAAGTCACTATTTTATTACAAGCACGCAAGTGGAAAGAATTCATTGTGCTTTTATTATTGTGTGCTTATGAAGATTGAAGGCCATAAATATTAATTTTTAATACAATCTCAATACTGAACACCCTGAACACTAGCAAAAGAGTGAATCTAACAGAAAAATATTATAGTCTCCGATTACCTTCGGCAGCTAGTAAGAAGTTAATGAGAGTCCGCTGGTTGTATAGTTTTATATTCTGTTTATCGTTTATACCAATCATAATACTTTAATTGTGCGTTTCTAACAATTATTATACAAGAGTAACAGGATTCTTTACTGCATAATGCTCATATTAGTATTACAACGAATAGAATATCATTATTACTTGTTTTGTCTTTCCATTATTTTTTTCCCATCGAGAAAAATTCCGAAAAATTAACTCAAACATTTGAAATATATAGGATTTTCAAATTGCATAAAAAAGAGACAAAATTGTTTACATGAATCAAAAATGATTTGATATGTTTTTAGGGTATATTAGGTAATTCAATACCTATGTAAATTATTAAAAAATTAGAAGAACTTATATTATTATTTATGATAATCTCAGTGAAAATGTTTTCTCCGGATTTTGCATATGTAATATTTCCGATTGCAATAAATTATTGTGAACAAAATACATAATATTTTTACAAAATGTAATTTCTAAAACTATGAAATCTTCATAAATATTAAGTTTGTAAATGATGTAAAAGAAATTGTTTCAACTTTGTTTCTCAAAAGTGAAAGAAATATTGGAAAGACATTTCAGGGTCATCTTATTTTTCGCCACGATTATTTTTTGGTCTGGTAGAAAATTAATCATTAGGTAGCTATAACTTTGTGTAAATAGTGATTAATGGATGGTTTGTTCTGTTAGACTTATCGTATATTGTCATAAAAGGACGTGAAAATCTTTTGATAGAGAAAAATTGGGAAAGCAGTGCCGCAATTTTAATGAAACATGTAAATATAATCGTTAGATGCATTTGAAAATTTTTTCTATTTTTTTTTTTTTTTATCATTTTCATTATTGGCATATTGACATTAATCTTGGTTATTGCAATCTGTAATTAAAAAGCGAACGATGTTACCGATTTGTAACAGTCAAAAGTCTAAATTGTGTACTGATAGTATTTATTGCGTTATGGTTTTAAGATAATTATTTATCTGAAACTAATGCCAGGAAATTGAAGATAAATGTAAGCGACGCTGCTGCAACAAAATTCGCTAATGTACATATAAAACATTTTATTTCACTTGTAAATTATATGACTTTTATATTTAACTATAAAGATAATGTTATCACACATAAAATACGAAAGTTTCACTCTTTCCTTTCTCTTTTAATTTTATGTGAAATTCTCCATTTCGCCATTGCCAATTTTTATTTAATATTACAGTGAACGTGATTTCGTTCATCAATTGGCGAAAATATCGGTAATGAAATATGTAATAAAAAGATATTATAAAAGATATAGGAACTACAAACATGGTTTAAGAAACATATAAAATATGTAAACAAAGTAAAAACGACTTGACATAAGTCGTTTAAAAATTCAAACGAACACAGCACGGAAATATCACGACATGCAAAAAATTGTTCATAGTTTATTTTTTATCATGTGAATACAAAAATATATATATCAGCAATAAAAAGTTGTTATACATATACATTCATATACTGTATTTTCACTTGCGTTCGCGCTTAGAGACAAATTATCTATATATTTTTTGGTCAAAAAGTTTGAGGTCATTCTAATTAGGAAATAAGTATTATCGTTTAGAAAAAGGAGAAAGATTTTATTACCTAAAGTTGAAACGTTCTTTCTCTGACAGTGTAATTATCTCTTTTTTCAATCGCGTGAAGTCTCGCAGCATTGGAAAGGGTTCGCGCTAAGTGCGTTTTTGTAATTCGGGCATCTCGGTCTTCGGAATTTAAATCCTCGATCCACAGATTTTTGGAAATATTTGGTCTCGTGTAAATTGGAATTTCGTTGCAGGTTACTTTCAAGCCTGAAAGGATGAAAAAACATTTAAAATCCCTTAGCATTCTTAAAAAAATCTCTTAAAATTGCATGAATTCCTTTAAAATTTCACGAAATATCCTGAAATCCCTTAAACTTCTACGAAAATCTTAAAAATCCTAATCTTGTTTTTAAAATGTTATTTCAGTAACGACGAACTTACAGTCATTAAAATTGCATTCTTCTCTAGGATTGTCAATTTTTTCGCCCTGCAAAAGAAAAAAATCAATTTTTTTCTTTTCGGTAAATTGTACCAATTGTCAATAATTAAATATTAATTAATCCCGTGTAATATGTAAGAGGTATTTACATTCGTTACTTTTAGATTATACTGTGAAGTTTCATTCATGAAATTCGTGTATTTTGATTTTGTTACTGAAGTCCCATTTTGATAGGAAAAATTTGGTTTCTGTGTTAAATTATTGCTCATAATTTCACTAACACATCCAAGTTTACCATAGAGAGCATATTTCCTTTCATCAGTAGTTCGCAGCACACCATTTTTCTTCATTGATAAATAGATCTGTTCCAATATTCCGTAACTTTTCATCAGAAAATCTCTCTGAGCCATTGCAGTAACACGTTCTCTTTCCTCAGATTCAGATATGATTTCGGGTTCAAAAGAGAAAAGATTATTATGGATAATGGGAGGCGATCTTGGCGGCGTTGACTTTTTAATCTACAAATTCAATTAATTTTTAACCCTTACAATTAAATATGTAAATGCAACTTCTCTTTCATGATAGGATTTTAAATAATTTAAATAACTACCGGCTTTCTTGTTACTGGTACTGATTTAATCCTTTCTTGTGTGCAATTTAATTTCTTCGATCCTGGGCTTTCTGGACCGACTTTATATTCACTCCATTTTCCGCCAATTCTTTTGTTCTCTTGTTCTTTTATTCTCATCTAAAAATTCGAAAATGAATATTCATTGAAAATTTAAAAATTATATGCTACATACACTGAGAAAACTGAGTAGTCAAACTCATTATCTGGAGTGTCAACTATAGGACAGCCTTCTAAGATAGTCAACCTGAATATCTGGGATAGTAAAACCGATTATCCCTATGTTCAAATTGAATATCCAAATATTCAAGTTGACTATCTTAGAAGGCTGTCCTATAGTTAACATTCCAGATAATGAGTTTGACTACTCAGTTTTCTCCGTGTAAAATAAAAATTGAAAAAGTGTCTACATCAGTTTCTTCTCGCTGAAGTTTTGAGGCCTCTTCTCGGGCTCTTGAAGCCGCTGTATCTTGAAACATAGATGTGACAGTTTGTTTAAAGAACGGATCATATTTTTCACACTGTGGTCCAGGGTACACTCGCCTGAAATTGCCCATATGTTCGTCCTCCCATTTCTGTTGAACTTGAATTGGGTCCTTTTCAATTTTCACTTGGTCCATCGTAGTTTCATTTAAACTGTGCGTGTAATCAATTCACTATTTTAAATAAACATTTTGCATAATTATTTCAACAAATGAGATATGTATTTTATTTATTGTTTACTTGTAAAATAATAAAACCATTTCCAGATTGAAAAACTTTCTCAAAAAAGTAAATTACATAATTTTTTAAATTATGAAAATTACTTAGTCTCTTTATTATTATTGATCCCCTGTAGTAGTCTTTCTCTAATTCGTTTTCTATCCTCCTCCATAACTTTCCTTTTGTCGCACAATTGTAGATTCAACATCTCGAAGGTATCCATCAACAGAGACTCTTTGACATCTTTGTCGATCTGGGCATCCGTGTGAAAACTTGGAGAGTGATTAACCTGGTGTTTATTTTTCACAAAATAAAATCATGAGACACTTTTAAAGTGGGGTCTGGACGACAGATATAGACCATTTACTTTCAGTTATTGAAAATGTTTAATGTAATGGAATAAGTGGGTACTGTACTTCTAAGAGATACGGTTTTAGTTTCCAGTCGAGTAGAATATCAAAGCCCAATAATTCAAAACAGGCATAAGTTAAATCATGAGTTGGAAAACAAGTATGATAGCTGTGCTTCAAAATCGGATAAGCAGCCAACACAGTTTTCACAATAACTTCGTCAATTTTGGTCCATAGTTCTTCTACGTTTACACTTTTAACGTTTAGCCACTTGTTTAACGTTGATATTTTCCTGGGAAATGTCAATTTTCTTTAAGAGGGGGCTAACGTTAATTCGATGAAGATAAAAAGCATATTTTCTAGAATTTTTCTTCACGCTACAGACAATGTTGGTTTATTTCATTAATTGTAATGTTATAAAGCAACATTTGAAGCATGTTGTATAAAATTTTCAAAGAAAAATATGTACAAATAAGCCATTGGCAGCAGATCTTCTGAGGCGCCTCCAAAAAAAAGTCGGTGACGGCTGTAACTCATTACTGGATCATCTGAAATCAAAAAATCGAAAAGGTTTTTTTAGTTTATAAGTTTCTCGAGGTAACGCTATCGAGTTTTTTTTATAATTATTATTAATTTTACAATAACAAATTTGCCGATTTTTTTTTAGCAAAAATTGGGTTTTTGACTTCAAAGTATTACAAAAAATTAAGAAAATCAATTTAAAAAAAACTCGACAGCGCTACCTCGAGAAACTTATAAACTAAAGAATAATTTTTGATTTTTTGATTTTAGATGATTCAGTAATAAGTTACAGCCGTCACTGCAAAACGACTTTTTTTGGAGGCGCCTCAAAAGATCTGATGCCAATGGCTTATTTGTACATATTTTCCTTTGAAAATTTTATACAACATGCTTCAAATGTTGCTTTTTAACATTACTATTAATTAAATAAACCAACATTGTCTGTAGCATGAAGAAAAATCCTAGAAAATATGCTTTTTTTCACCGAATTAACGTTAGCCCCCCTTAATAAACCAACATCTTTTCTACTTAAAGTCAGAAAAGAGTCAAAAATGAAACAATTACAAAGTCAAGTTCTCAGGCTAGAGATAAAAATCCATGTTTTTAATACTATACATTTGATTTATCGTGTATTTTATACATAAAAATTCAAATTTAAAATCGAACCTCTTACTTCCAACTTCGTCGTCGACGACAAACATTCGACTGTGTTTGTTAACTGCATAGTTGGTCAAATGCATAAAAACATTTGATGTATTGTGAGTTGTTGGTTCTTTATATCGACTTGTAGCGAATCTAAAAAAAAACAGAGTTCATATATATGTAATAAGATAAAAATTATATTTCCAAATGAAAATCCGCAATACTTATTAATAAATATTGATCAATGTCTTATTTTATCATATTTGCGATGCTAAAAATAAGTTACCTAACGAGACCATCATTGTAAATATAAATTCTAAGAGGATCGCACGACGTTATCAAAGTGTAAACTCGGAGGTCGAATTTGAAACCGTCTATCAAGAAAGGCTACAAAAAAAGAAGCGTATGAACTAATTATTAATATACAGAAGTTTACAATAATTAACTCAATAATTATTAAAACAATTTTTCTTTTATGATAATAAGGGCTAATACCCTAGAAATATAAACTTGGCATATTAATCGATCATAAGGCTTGACATCCTTTAAGTTTTTAGTGAGGTAAATTCCTCGGCCTTGACATCCTGTATCCGGCTTAATGATAAATGTTTTTGATCGACGTATTTTTGCATAAGCCATTGCTTCCCCTAGACTGAAAAGTATCAGTGTTATCAATTATTGATCGATATTCTAATATCTCCACGAGACATAATACTTTGCTTTAATTAATAAATATTTTGAGATAATGAAATTAAGTTTTACTCTGCAGGAAAGCACCAGGTTTTTGGAAAAAAGTTGTAATCCTGAGGAAAGAGTTTTAACATTCGATTGAGATTTCTAGCTAGGAGATCCTTCCTACACAATTCTGTCATTCCGGGAAAATGATTGATTTTTTGAAACCTCTTCATATCTTTGGCCCTTTCGATGCTTACACTCAAATCAGTCCAATAAAGATTCCAACTACTGTCTTCTGTTACCTCTCTCATGCCAAATCTGGCAGCCACTCGTCTAATTACTTCGTATTTACAATTACTTGTGCAGATACTTAAGCACCTGTATAATGAAATTAAAGAATAAATGACTAATTTATGCAATTTTCAAAACTGAAATCAAGAAAATATTTCTTAAAAATTCATAGACATGATAAAATCATCGTTGTTTACCTACCTGCTCGGGTAGTAACTTTTCAAGATGCATGGAAGTTAATAAAAATTATGAATTATTAGTTTAAATTAAATATTCAACTATTTATTCATACTAATTACCTTTTTTTCTTTTTCTTCTTCGCCTTCGATAATGTCTCTTCTTGGCCTTTATTTGCTTCGGGATCGGTTTCGCCGTGTGGACAATTTCCTAAAAGATTCTTGTTTTTTAAGCTTTTCGATTTTCTAATTGAACGGCTGAAAGTAAAAAGTGGATAAAAACACTTCGTTTGTAAAAGTGGAATAAAAAAATTCTTCATAGTAAAAATGGGACAAAATGAATTCCCAGAGCAAAAGCGGAACAGGGAAAACCAATCAGCGGTCGTATTGGCGTTCCGTTTTTGTTCTGAGAATTCATTTTGTCCCATTTTTATGAAAAATTGTTATCCCACTTTTACAAACGAAGTATTTTTATCTACTTTTTACTTTTAGCCACTCAATTGTTATACTCTTAGATTCAAACAAGGGTTTGGTCACTCGAATTTTGAGTGTACGCCATATTTCAAGATTTTAAAGATTTCAAAAGGTTTCACAGGGT
>JAUESH010000041.1:3432914-3462969 GCA_032275165.1 Synergus magnus
TACTAATTCATTTAGTAAGGAATTAGTAAGCCTTATTAAATGAATTAGTAGTTTTTTACTGTGAATTAGTAGTTTCTAACTAATTGATAATAAAAATCCCTGGCGAAAGTTTCCGAAACTAATTCGAACTAATCCGAAATTTTCCGAATCATTATGAAATTTGTATCCGAACCAAACAGTTTCATTCCGATCTAAGCCGAAGGAAGTTTTCAATCTGAATCAATCCGAGGCCCATTCAAAATCAATCCGAACTTGTAATCCAAATGAATCCGGTCAATCCGAATAAATCCGGTTAATCCAAATGAATCAGAATTTTTTGGAATCATTCAGATTGATTCGGATAGACCGGATTCATTCGGACTGAAAACCCGGATTTACCAGAAACATTCGAATTGAAAGTTCAGATTAATTCTGATTAAGTCGGATTGTCCGAATTCATTCGGATTAAAAGTGTGGATTGATTTTTAATGGGCCTCGAATTAATTCGGGTTGAAAACTTCCTTCGGATTAGGTCGGAATGAAACTGTTTGGTTCGGATACAATTTCCGGAATGATTCAGAAAATTTCAGATTTGTTCGAAATAAATTTCAATCCGAAACTTTCGTCAGGGATATGTACTTACTAAAGTGAATTAGTAAACGAATCGGCACTATTTCATTAGTATCTTCTTACTAATTCAGATTGAGAGTAGTGATTCTCACTTATCCAATAAAATTTTGATGTTAAATTTCAAACTCCACGTTTTAGACAAAAAGGATTTTTTTTTGTATATTTATTTGGATGACTTTTAAAATAACAAAAAGCAAAAAATCTAATAATTTGTCGCTTTATTTCCATTATAAAAGAGATAGAAAGAAACTACGTAGCACCCTCGTGGGGGGGGGGTCAAAAGCAAGAGTCACAGTTTTCTATATGGGGAGGGGGGGGGGCGGAAGTGAAAAAAATGGAGCCATGTGGTTTTTATATTCCCCCAAACGGATACATAATGCGTATTTTTTGTAGATTTGGTCGAAAAGTGATTTTTGAAACGAGAAATCGCAGCATGAATCTCTGGAGAGTGGATAATAAACTCCACCTAATCAATCTTAGCTGTTATCAGCACAACTGATGCTATTCACCCCCCGACCCTACCACGCGGTCGGTAGCTTCAACTCGACCATTTCTACGTGTCACGGCAAAGTTAGAGTATTTGGACCACCAAAAGTCTCAGCACCACCGATATGATGCGTGCACACATTGATGTGTAGCCGGTCGCGGTCTTTTAATGTCGCGCTCGATCGATGAGAATTCGTGGGGTGGACTGATGTTAACCGATCGGATAGTAGAAGGACCCGGGCGCGAACACGACGATAGTACGAAGATAATGCGTCGACGACCGGCGGCGCCGTCGCACATGCGCGTCCCGACGCTTCCCGAAGGGCCACCGATTTCGATTTTAGTCATTCCCGGGTTCGGCTTGAGGGAAAATCGTTCCTACGTGAAGCGCAAGTCTATTGTAAATAGCATTCTCAGTTTTCATTAAATCGCCAGTCTGTCGATTAAAAACCATCCTATAAATATTGGATTAACCACTGTCGATCACGTTAACGTTTTTAGAAGAGCAAACTCGATTCACGATCACCTATTCCATAAAAAAAAAATAAATAAATAAAAAATTTCTCGGTCTCTGCACATACGACGTACGACCGATGGCCGGTCGCTCGATATGCGCGTGCAGAATCACATGCACGATTGACGAAAATAGATAACGATCGCAAAGAACAACGCAAGTACTTCTTTATCGTACATTCTGGTTTTTTTTTGTAGAGGCTCGGTGAAAGAATATATTAAAAATATAAGTAAATAAAACGGAGTGCGTCTTATATCGAAGTGAAAACGTCTCGTCGTCAACGTCGTCATAGTCGCGGTTGCCATTCTATTATAACCGGCAAAAGCACGAAGCAAGGGAAAGGGAGAAAGCTCGAGAGAGGGGAGAAAACGTGAAAAGAGCGAAACTACCCGAAAGAAGGGAAGAAGTAAGGAAAGCTTAAAGGGCGAGTTACCCTGTAATATTCGAGAAATTGCATTATTTCAGGATTTAATTTGAATTTCTTGTTCAAATTATTAAATTGGTGGTTAAAAAAAAATGTTCATCCATTTCAACAATTTCTTTGTCTTTTTGCTACATTGTTGGAGAATTCACCCAATTCACGTTTATAAACTTTGAAAAAGAAAAACAAGTTTTACATTTTTTGAAAAATATCTATTTAAAAATAGTACTTTTATTTGGCTCACTTTCAGTAAATTACGATATTTATGCATTTTTTTTGGTTTTATTTTTACGCTATTGCGAACATTTTTGAAAATAATTTCACGAAAAAAAATGTAGCGTGTTCGAAAATTGAGTATCTTCCAATGATGAGTATCGTAACAAGTTTGAAAATGAAAACGTGTGTACATATTATCGGTTCGGGAGATTATAGTTGCTTTTTATAGAATCGTGTCGCAAAGAGACCGGCAACGTCGGTCTGTGAATGGCGGCTGATAATAATAGTGACCGAAAACATTTCAGAACGAACAGTCCAACAGTCAGGAATGCACGAATTTGAAGACTAATAATTTGAAGATTTTAAAAGTGATTAAATCGACCGAAACGATTTTTTTTTAAATTATTTGGGACTTAAAAAAAAAATTATAATTACATTTCTATTACTTTCAAAAATGAGGAGTTGAGAGTAAAAGTGAACTAAAAAAATGATGGGAGCAAAAATGGATTAAGAAGGCTACAGGCAAAAAACGGATTTAAAAAGAAATAAGAAAAACGAGGATTATATCGTATATTTTAATATAACTCTATGATAGAGCGATATATTAGAATATACTACGTTGTTCTGCCGTAAAGTTATATTAAAATATACTGTATAATCTTCGATTTTCTTATTTCTTTTTTAATCCGCTTTTGCCCGTAGACTTATTAACCCATTTTTGCTCCCACCATTTTTTTAATCCGCTTGTACTCTCAACCCCTCAAATAATAATATAAATTAGTTGTTTTAACGGCATATGTTACTCGCCATAAGAGCAATTTAGTTTCACCAACTTTACGCTCGCAATAATAAATATTTTTGATTAAAACTAGTCCATTTAGCTCGGTTTTGTACAGACAGAGGTAAATGGCCTAGTTTTAGCAAAAAAGATTTATTATTGCGAGCGTAAAGATAACGGAATTAAATTTTCTCATATGGTGATTGCCACTTGTCCTTAAAACCAGGGTGCAATCTAATTTTTAACTACTTTAAAAATTAATTGTAAACAGGCACGGATCTTTTTTGATTAAGTTAAAAGATTTCAGTTGTGAAATAACTTTTTTATTAAACTTGAACTTCTTTTTATAAAATATAAAGGAATTGTTTAGGACAGATTTTTTCCATATTTTTTTTTTAGTTAATTGATATTAAATTGATTGAAATGTTACTTAATCGTTAACCTAGATAAGAGCACGTGGTATTCAGACTTTCCTCAGACAGACAGTGGCATAGTAAACAAGATAATTATTGGGATGATGTTCAACAATGAAATTGATTATGGGCATTGAATAAAAATTTTGAAGATTCGATTCCTTCATTTTACTTAACAAATATTATAATTAGATATTTTTTCGCTCTGTAGAGGCACTCACTTTTCAAGCAGAAAAGTTTTTCGCTGCAGAGCAAAAAAATACCCTACACCCTTAAATAGATTCTGTTTTGAAAACTTAGCAAAGTCAACAATTGGTCTAATGGAAATTTTGCAATCAAACGATTTTGATGGAGGGACGAGTAGAAATAGTCTGAAGCCCCATCAAAATCGATTCTTTCAAAAAAATATAAAAATATCAAAAAATTTATAGTAGAGATATCTAAAGTACAGTTCGATCAATTTTACTATTTAGAACTACCCTGGCGTTAAATTTCGAACAAGAAAAATCGGTGTCTACTAAGCACGTAGACCGATCAATTGAAAAAACGAGTACCGTGAAGGAAAGTACATCGGAAAAGGTGGAGGATTTTGCAATGAAACAGGAGCCGGAAGAAGACGATGATATCCTCCTAGAAGAGGGTATGCAACCATCATCTCCTGGCATTTCGGGTCATCGAGTTCGTTCCCATTCGCGAAGTCTTCGGGCTATGGCAAATCCGAGTGCCGTTTGGGCACATTTTGATCTCTGTACAAATGACCCTCTAAGGGCACAGTGTCGAATTTGCGGTGCTGTTGTAGTCAGAGGTGGTGCCAATCCTCGACAATGTGGCACCACTAATTTACATCGACATCTCAGAGTCCACCATGGTGGCAGACTCATTGGAAGACGATATCACGGTAAATTTTATGGAAATTTATCGACAAATTCAATTATAACTTTACAAGTTCCTTCTATCTTCGAAACCAAATACAAAACCAAACGAAAGCAAAAAAGCTTACTAAAAAAATAGTCTAGACTGAATGGATTTCACTTTTTCGAGAAAATTTGTCGTTTTGTTGTTTTAGAGTTAAAAGGGAACTAAATTAAATGAGAAATTTGAATTTGGTATTTGATTTCAGTTATGCAGGTTCAACAACGAGATAAGACTTCAGCCTCTTCGAAATCCATGAGAATGTCTTCGCAGTCTTTTGTTAAGCAAGTCAGAAATATCGCTCCAGCAAATCTTCCTGCAGGGTCAGGAAATCAGCAAAGCCAACAACAACCAAAGACGCTCGTTTTGAAAACGATACCTTTGAAAGTGAAACAAGTCGCACCGACTACTATCAAAATGCCGCCTCGACAAAGTGCACAAGGAATTCCTCAAAACACGATTCCTCAACAAGCTACAGAAGTAATTTTCATTACTATCAAGGGGTTGATCACTTGAATTTTGAGTGCACAATAGATTTCAAGATTTCAATGGATTTTGAATGATTTTCAAAATTTTACGGGATTTTGGTATTTTAAAGAATTTAAAAAGATTTTCAGAGATTTTAAAGAATTCTAGGAGATTTTAAGAGATTTCAAGGAATTTAAAAAGATTTCATCAACAGACAGTGCTCTCAGATCGAGCTAGAAATTTATCCCCTCCACATTCCCTATTTTATCGAAAAAAGCAATTTATCAAATATAATTTGGCAAACTTTTGAAATTATTATTCTTTTTAAGTTTTTTCTTGAATTACCAATATGGTAAGAAAGTTTTGCCACATTATATTTAATAAATTACTTTTTTTCGATAAAATAGTAGATGTGGAGGGGGTAAATTTCTAGCTCGATTTGAGAGCACTAGTTGTAGAATTAAAAAATTTGCAATTTTCTGATTTCATTTAAATTTTCCAGGTATGCCTGAGGTGGAATAGTTACCACAGCAACATGCAGAACAGTTTCCCATCCCTTTTGGATACAGAGCAGTTCGTGGACGTGACCTTGGCATGCGAGGGTCGCTCGCTGAAGTGTCATAAGATGATTCTTTCTTCCTGCAGCGATTACTTGGCAGAACTTCTTCGCGAGAATCCCTGCCAGCATCCTATTATTTTAATGAAGGATCTCAAATTCTGGGAAGTCGAGGCATTAGTCAAGTTTATGTATCGAGGCGAGGTGAACGTCGCACATGAGAAACTACCCCAACTTCTGAATGCTGCAGAGGCCCTCCAAGTTAAAGGATTAGCAGGTCCATCCTCACCGGTAAAATTGAAAATATGAAATAAAAATTAAATAGAAATAAAATCTTGTAAGATGAAATGTAATTCCATTTTCTACTTTTTCAGAACTCGAGGCCACCTTTATTGATACCCCAAGCGAAACAAGCAGCTCAGCCAGCCTTCACACGAGTAGGATCCGAAGCCAAAGAAAACAAACCATCTACTTCCTCTGGATCAGCCACAGTAACTTCTAGTCCAAAACGCGCTCAGAAACGACACACGTTTGAATCGGCAGAATCAAGACCATTTACGAAAATTCGACTACAACGACCTAGCTCTCCAGTCTCTCCAACCGCAACAGTGAAGCTTGAACCCCTTGACATACCCGTAAGTCCCACCGAAATGTTCCCAGACAACAATCTCATGGGTCTCCACGAAGAAGAGGACCCAGGTGGTAGTATACAAGACTCGGAAGATCAGGAAATGACTTTTGGTAACATGGATGGCCCCCCAGACTTGACGGATGGAGAAGATCAAGACCAGATGGAATTCGTGCCGACAGACTTTTTGGAACAGGAACAGGATATTGTCGAGGATTTAGAACCAGATTCAAGTATAGGTGACAGGGAAGAGTCAAGGAAATCGTACAATAGTGAAGACTGTGAAGATGACGAGATGAATGAAAAGGAAACGACGAAGACAGAGACAGAAAGATTAAATATTAAAGGGACAGAAAAACCGCCAACGGAAAAGTTAATGAGTCCGACAAAAGATAAGACGTTATAGTAAAAATAAATTTGGATCAGAGCATTCTTCTGAAAAGAGATTGTAAAGCAGATGCTTCAACTTTCTTTTTCTTCTTTGGAAATATTTTCAACCTTTTATCAAACCAAATTATAGAATACCAATCGATATATTTACGACTACGATTTCCGTGATAATTGTTCGTATAGTCATTAACATTACGCTTCTTACTCTCGTTTTTCTGTCAAATTAGTTGGCATTTCAGTAACGCTTAAAAAAAAACATTTGTATTTAATGTTACTATTAGTTTCGATTACTTTTTTATACTAAGTGGGTTTTATCTAAGACTGAAGTCCATAAAATCCTTTCATTTGTAATAATTTAAGACTCCATTTTATACCTGAAAGTCTTTGCATATTAAAAAAATTTTCGTTTCAGTTTTGGTTTTTGACAGACGAATATTACAACTTTCATTTTCGTATGCCGTTTTCACTTTTTTTGTATGATTGAGATGTTAATTGTGGTTATATTTTGCATTTATTATTCTAAAGGCTAAGAAGTGGGCGTCGTACATATAGAAAACGTACCTATTATTATTAAAGATTAAAGTTTACCTTCTTATCAGATCATGACGATCGGAAAGTATATTTACATTGTAAGAATATGTGAAACAATATGTCTTATAAATAAATCGTCATCAGAATAATTTAATTGAGAGTTGTTTCTCTTTAAGAAAAGTCTAAGTACGATTTTTTTATGGTTTAAACAGCAATGGTATTTATCCCACCCAATAATTTTTGTTTGTAAAAAACAGTAATATAAAACGCTGAAAGAAAAAAAATATACAAAAGCACAAAGTTCAAAATAACAAGTCAAAATGATATGCAAGTAAAATAATAAAATGTAAATCATCATAGTGACTAACGTGGAAAATATAAATTGTTAAATGTCAGTACATTAAAAATGGACCAACATTTAGAAAATTTACTCCTGAAACAATATCAAGATAATCCGAGGTAAAATATTGTACCAGCGCAGGAAATATTTCACCCTGCTTCTACCTACTTAAGATTAAACATTCATTCCAGAATAAATTACCTGCCTGCCTATACACCTATATTTAAAAATTGAAAAAAATCAGGCGCACCAACACACTCACTCCACGGTCCTCATTTTCACCGCCCCGGTGCGAAAAAACCTAATCTAGGGATAAGTCCCGGGACTTATCCTGCACCTGAGCTTAGGCCACATTAGGGCACACACATACCAGCTCCAACCCTGAAATCGCACACCGTTTAGTCAAATATCAGAAACATTTCTTCATGATAAATTATATAGATTTTTAGAAAGTTAAATAATTCAAAAGAGAGAAATTTATATGATTTTTCAAGTAAGACGCAAAGACACAAAAACACACTCACACAGATTTTGCGCCTTATTTGATTAGAAAATTAAACGGTGTACGCAACATTTCCATAGGTTAAACCATTAGTATCACCCTATGCTAATTTTAAGTTCAATAGTTATATATTTTGAAAACAGACTTCCATTTTATATTTTAATTTCTAAAGTTTAATTTTGTCTATAAAAAATTGTACTCAAAAATAAATTTTCATTAAAGCTAAGTTAAAAAATTGTATTATATAGAAAGACTAACAAAAATATTGCAAATATTATTTTTAATTTAAATTCAATTAAAAAATATATTTAGAATATTTAAAAAAATTAAAAGCTTCAATATTACACTAATTTACACTGCAAATCTTTCCATTAACTTCAATTATTAATTTATCTTTAAGATAATTACAAAATGGATTTAAAAACACTCTACAGAACTGGATAAAAAAAAATGATTGCAATAAATAATGCCCTTGGGGTTTCATCATATCAAAGGAAAAGCCCGAATAGTAAAAATTATTAGCATAAAAATCCGAATAAATCATCCTTTGATAAGAGAATTACCCCTTCTTTTCTTGGATTTAATTTCTAATCGAAATTTTATGAACTTTAATTAATGATCTTTAATTTATAATCTTTGACTGCAATATGCATAAAATCAAGACAAGTATTAGGAAAAGAGAGACCAAGAAAAGAACGAGCCTACTCTAAAAAATTGAAAAAATTATCCACTCGCTGGAGTACACCAGCGGCCACTATGTGATTTAACAAATGTATAATATTACAACTGGACTTCGTGTCGATTGAAACCTTTAGTTAACGACATGATGAAGTCCAGAGGAATTCAAAAATTCGCTCACCACCTACACCTCGCGTATCTACTGAGTAGTACGAGAAGTGCGGAACAGTAGAACCAGGAGTCCGCAGTAGACATTAAAGTCCTTCGAAGCTCCATCCATTATTAGGCCATCTACGATCTGATAAAGACAATCGAAGTTCGAAGTTCAACTCATTAAGTCATATCTGCTGCCTGGTCAAGACCTTTGAATTTGAATCCATTGGGTCCTATACTTCCTGATAAGCCACAAAGATTGAATTGAAAGCGACCTGAAAAAGGTTACAAAATGTTAATATAAAAATTTAATAGATTATTTTGCTTCAACGAATGTGAAATAAATGCAAAGATACACAAAGAAAGTTTAAAAGAGCTCATTTAATATATTTTTAATCAAAGAGAGATATTAAGAAACAAATATAATAAAAACATATTCAATTGACTCTAAAAAATTATACTTTCTCTTGAGATTGAAAGAAAGTTTTAACACTTTATAATTGAAAATCTAAATCAAATGAAACACTATTTGTTATAGCTGGAAAATAGAAAGCAGGGGGTTACGAAAAAGTTTTGCAAAAGTCATAGAATTCAAATTCATAGTTATTCAACATAAATCAAGATATTTGTAGAATATACATCAAAGTTCGATTTCTTCAATTTACTTAACAAATATTGTATGTAATTAGATAATTCTTCGTTCTGTAGCGTTACTCGCTTTTTAAATAGAATTGTGTGTGTAGAGCGAAAAAATGTCTACTTTTAATACTTTTTGTGTAAAATGAAACTATCAAATTATGAGGTTAGATTTCGAATCTTTAATTTTACGCAAAAAGTATTAAAAGGAACAATTAAAAGGAACAATTTTTTCGATTTATAGCCACACTTTTATTCCTAAAAAGAATAGTACTGTAGTCACAGGGTCGGATTTACCCTCTATGCCGCCCTAGGGCGGATAACAAAGGTGCCGCCTAAAGTACATAAAAAAAAAAAGGTCCATTCCAAATTTGCCGCCCCTTGAAACCTGCCGCCCTGGGGCACTGCCCCACGTCGCCCCTAGATGTAAATCCAGGCCTGACTGTAGAGCAAAAAAATCGAAATATAATTTAGTATAAATTTACTGTTAGTCCACGGGAAGATTACAACAAACCTTCAAGAACAAGAAATAATTTTGACTTTTATAATTCACACTGAATTGCTTTTTTGAAAATCCGATGGAAGCAAAGAATACCTTTTACTCGAAAAAAAATTTAGAAGCTTTTTTTATTTATGTTGGAAAGCTGAAAAGTCAAAATTCTAAAAGATTAATTTAAAATTTTGAGGTTTGTTTTACCTGAAAATTTATACAGATTGATCAGATTAATTAAGAATAAATAATAGACCATTACAGCTGGTTTTATCATTTCGTACGATGGGATTTTAAAAATCAAAATTATAAAATGATACATACCACTTTGTCTTTCTTGACAATCAATCTTAAAAATCCCACAATTTTATGTCTGAGGTCCTTTGTTTTCGAGAAAATCAACAATTCACAAGAAATAGGTACTTCCATTGTTTCGAGCATGATTAATCAAATGAAATGAACGACAATACTAATAGCACTAAAAGTCTAAAACCGCACTAACATAACCCTAAAAACTTTTGTCGACCGGCTATCGCTTTGTCATCATTTTGACGACTGAATACACTGATAATCTATAGATTATATTATAAAAGAATAGATTTGACACGAAATTTGCTTTTAATTTTACTACGACGATGAAATTTTGGACACACGCGACTTCTGGCAAAACAAACGCGAGCTGACGACCAACTGCGTCTTCTATTCACTTAACAGGAATCAAATAACGTTATTTATAGAAACTCCAATGAATTTCAATTAACCTACACATTCACGACCCGCAATATTGTTTATAATGTCGACAATTGAGGTGAATGGCGAAATGCGCGTTCAAACACGTAAATTTGAAGACTCAACCGAAAATCGAACGCAAATAGCGAGTGCCCGCCACCAGATGCACTTCTGCGCATGCGTCAAAAGAAATTTTTCATTGGAGGAAATGAAAAATAATAGCCAATGGGTGTAAGTGGCGCGAATTTCAAAAGTTGATATAGAAAAATAAGGATTTATAGGTATGGAAATACGATAGTTTGTATGTGTTTATTAATTATTAAATTTAAATTTATACTTGATATCTTTATACAATAAAATCTAAGTGAATTACAGCTGGTTTTATCATTTCGCACGACCAGATTTTAAAAACCAAAAAATTATAAAATAATACATACTACTCTGTCGTTGTTGACAATCAATCTTAAAAATCCCACAATGTGATGTCTGAGGTCCTTTTTTTCGAAAAAATCAACAATTCACAAGAAATAGGTACTTCCATTGTTTCGAGCATGATTAATCAAATGAAATGAACGACAATACTAATAGCACTAAAAGTCTAAAACCGCACTAACATAACCCTAAAAACTTTTGTCGACCGGCTATCGCTTTGTCATCATTTTGACGACTGAATACACTGATAATCTATAGATTATATTATAAAAGAACAGATTTGACACGAAATTCGCTTTTAATTTTACTACGACGATGAAATTTTGGACACACACGACTTCTGGAAAAACAAACGCGAACTAACGACTGACTGCGTCTTCTATTCACTTGACAGGGGTCAAATAACGTTATTTATAGAAAATCCAATGAATTTCAATTAACTGGCACATTCACGACCCACAATATTGTTTATAATGTCGACAATTGAGGTGAATGACGAAATGCGTGTTCAAACACGTAAATTTGAAGACTCAACCGAAAATCGAACGCAAATAGCGAGTGCCCGCCACAAGATGCACTTCTGCGCATGCGTCAAACGAAATTTTTCATTGGAGTAAATGAAAAAGAATAGCCAATAGGTGTAAGTGGCGCGAATTTCAAAAGTTGATATAGAAAAATTAAGATTTATAGATATGGAAATACGGTGATTTATATTTGTCTATAAATTATTAAATTCAAATTTATACTTGATATCTTTATACACTAAAATCGAAGTGAATTACAGCTGGTTTTATCATTTCACACGACGAGATTTTAAAAAACAAAATTATAAAATGATATATACCACTTTGTCGTTGTTGACAATCAATCTTAAAAATCCCACAATGTGATGTCTGAGGTCCTTTTTTTCGAAAAAATCAACAATTCACAAGAAATAGGTACTTCCATTGTTTCGAGCATGATTAATCAAATGAAATGAACGACAATACTAATAGCACTAAAAGTCTAAAACCGCACTAACATAACCCTAAAAACTTTTGTCGACCGGCTATCGCTTTGTCATCATTTTGACGACTGAATACACTGATAATCTATAGATTATATTATAAAAGAACAGATTTGACACGAAATTTGCTTTTAATTTTACTACGACGATAAAATTTTTGACACACGCGACTTCTGACAAAACAACCGCGAGCTGACGACCGATTGCGTCTTCTATTCACTTGACAGGAGTCAAATATCGTTATTTATAGAAAATCCAATGAATTTCAATTAACCGACACATTCACGACCCGCAATATTGTTTATAATGTTGCCATTTTAGGTGACTGGCGAAATGCGCGTTCAAACACGTAAATTTGAAGACTCAACCGAAAATCGAACGCAAATAGCGAGTGCCCGCCACCAGATGCACTTCTGCGCATGCGTCAAAAGAAATTTTTCATTGGAGGAAATGAAAAATAATAGCCAATGGGTGTAAGTGGCGCGAATTTCAAAAGTTGATATAGAAAAATAAGGATTTATAGGTATGGAAATACGATAGTTTGTATGTGTTTATTAATTATTAAATTTAAATTTATACTTGATATCTTTATACAATAAAATCGAAGTGAATTAAAGGTTAAGTATAAAAAATATTAAAGTGTAGTCTTTAGTTGATTTCAGTTCACTTCTTTCAAAGGTTCCTCTTCAAACCATAATTTAATTTCCTCGTTAGCTGCTTCGATTGAATCCGATCCATGAATAATACCCCGACGAACATATAGAGAATATTCTCCTCGAATCATTTTAGGAGAACAATTTTGTGGAAACGTCTCACCAATCAAAAGTCTTCCAGCTTTTATAGCATTTGTTCCTTCCCAGACCTTTAATAAACATTTAGACTTTAAATAGTAATCCCTAATTTTAATTAATTAAATTAAATCATAGAATAAAGTTGGTCAATTTACCATTAAAATAACAGGCCCCGAGATCATGTATTTTATGTAGCTTTTAAAAAATGGTCTTGTCTTCAGATGAATTGAATGCTGTATCATTTTATCTTCTGAAGCCTGAAACATCAAACGAAATATTATTATCAATCTCTAAATAATAATTTACAGATATTCTTAGTCAATTTCTTTTTGAAATTTTGTTCTGCAAAAAAAACTTACCCACGTCATTTTTAAATTCAAAAGATTGAATCCTTTTTCTTCGAAACGGCGAATAATTTTGCCTACGAATCCACGCTGTATTCCATCCGGTTTAATCAAAACAAAAGTTCGTTCTTTTGATTCTTTTTCATCAGAAACTATTTCCATGGTGTTAATTAAGTTTGTCTCACAAACACTGTAACATAAACAAAAACAAATTAAGAGTTTTTAGGTTAGGATAATGTTCCTATTATTTTCATAACGCAACTTTTTGAAGATTGTATTTCGGTTAATCTTCTAGTTAAGAAAGTATGATCTCTTCACAAAAATGTTCTCAACAGCTCGTTATCAGTATTATACGTACCAGATACGTACAAAATTTTAAATTAGTGCTTAATTTGCCCAATTTTCCACACTTCCGGTTCTTTTCCAAACACATGCGCAGATCAAATTCACCGGAAATACCTAGTGTTTTCAAAGTTGGCTCCATTTCTTCTGCTACTGCATTTGCGGTGGATTTTGCCGTTGAAGAAATTCTGCCATTGGTCGTAATTTGGCACGCAATTCAAAATCGAATTAAATTAATTCGATTTTAAATTGCGCGCCAAATTACGACCAATGGTAGAATTCCTCCAACGGCAATCACGCAAGCGCACCAACCTAAGGAACTAACTTCAGGCACTTCAGCCAACTTTGAGAATAGTGAGTGCAAGTGAGTGCCACCGACCAGTTTGGATTGATTCGTTCTGTCGCTGTTTTTTTGTGGGACACGACATTGACCTTGCAAAATTATCATTGCAATAACATTAATTTCTTTATCTCTCGTTCTCTCCTTTCGATAGTACTCGTGAGTTTCCGTTGTGACGTACTGAAAATCATTGAGTGGATTTTTTTTGTCAAAATTAGACTCTAAAATCTCGAACCATAATGGCGAACGACGAGAGGTCGCGTTATTTCTCCTCTCATTGATTATTCTGTGTTATTTCTAATACTCTATTTAAAAAGTGTTGAGGAACTCGTGCAGGAACGAGGCGAGCCACAAATTGCGACAGCTGTGAACATTTTGACTTAATTGAAGAGTGACATTTTCCCACAATTGAACTGAGCTGCGATGCAGGCACAACAGCAACAACAGTCGCAAACTCATCAGCAAATCAGTGGTTCCAGTGTTATTCTCAAAATGAACGAAATTCAGCAGCTGTCTACAGTTGGTTAGTTTTATTCACATTTTATTATTTAATTCTAATTTTTCTAATAGTATACTCATTTGTTTTATGTTTGTTACTGCTTTTAAGACTTTTGTGAATCGATTTTTTTCTGAGAGAAGGTTCTTTGTCTATTTTTTTATTAATTAATTATGATGAAGTAATTATCAAAGATCATTGAAAACAACTTCAAATTAAAGCCCCAGTAGTTCAGAGCACAATTTTTCCGCCTCCAAACAATTTCGTATAGCATGGTATCAAAATTATTTTTAAAATTAATTCCTTTTTTGGAAGAGATTCTACATCTTATAATGGTATTAATGATTAGGAGGTTTGGGAGATTTATTATCAAAAAGTTTCTAAAATTTCCTTTTTACTAATGTGTATAAGCTCATATTTTTTTCATTTAACTATTTAATCAATTTATTCATGCATAATCTTAAGATATTAAAGTTCCTGATACTTATTGATTTTATTGCTATATTATAGTTTTTTTGTTGAGGTTAGGTTAAATGATTAGTCAGTTCTAAAAAATCTTCCAACGTGGAAGATTCCATTATCACGGGTAATTAAGTTCACTTAATAGTTAATATTCACAGTGGACAATAAGATTTTCAATTAGAATTCACTGTCAAATTTCTATTCCTGTTTCGTATTTATAGTTTTAATACGTGTTTCATTTAATAATATGTTGAATTGTCAATTATCTCATATAGTGAAATAGTATCAGTCATTGTTTAATAACTGCTGTTATATAAAAATTTTTTAATTAAACTTGTACAATTTGAGAATTTATACTCCAATTTGAAATTGAACAATAGTAAATATTTCAATTTGAAAATTTAAACGTACGTTAAAAAATTGAAACAGTACATGTATAAATGATTGATGATGAAAATTGCTTTATTTCAACATCCTATTCAAAATTGATTAATCTTGAAGGCTTGAATTTTCTTTGTTTTTGAAAATTTTTGTGCCACTATTAATATGAATCTTTAGAGATTAAGTATAGTAAGGAAATTTCCGATTTAAGCTATGGGGTCGTATATTGTAAATGCTTTGGATTTTTTTGAATTATTATATTGAACCGATCTACGCCGTAAGTCCTACGTCCTACGGAGATGAGGGTGATGAAGAAGAAATGAAGGGCGCTTTTCCCCCGTTTCTCCCCTTCTTTTTCCACTTCCTGATTCTCAGGGGGAAGATGGAAATTTACAGAAATGCGACTCGATGATTTGCACTTGCCCCTCCATCTGGCCACGATTCCTGCTGACTGCCTGGTGATTGGTCGACGGAGAAGCTCGAAATGATTAACATAACCTACAATAACTATAGCGGGGGTAATGTTTCTTGTCTTGCTCAGATTGACGACACCGCGTCTACAGATGTTCGAGAAAAAAACAACGTAATCAGCTTACGATAAAAACCGAAATAGTTTAGAGATCTGCGTCGTGTGAAATTGGTATTTGCCGAGTGATTTTATATTTAAAGTGACGGACGCGATACGGTACAATTGACGGAGCAAAGCGAAAGGCCTGGCGAAAGGCACTGTTGCTTCGCATCGTTTTAGTTTCATGAGGCCCAGTTTCTTTTCAGGAATATTCTGTTAAGAGATTCCAGATTTTCTATAGGAGACATTTTATGAGCAAGTATTTTCATTTTCGTAACGTGAAACTCATTTTTAATTCGGAGTGCTGACGCTTGTAATTTTTCGGCCATGATTTACTACGACAGTTTCTCGAAAAGTCACAATGTTGTGTTAATTAACAATGAAGCCCAGGAAATTCAGATTGGAATCGACGATTTGCGAAATGGCCGAGGTCGCCCGATTTTCTTTAATATGAACCAGAATTTGCAACTGCAGGAAACAGGAATGACAGAGGACGCCAGTATCGTATTAAAAACTGAAAGTTCGTTTTTTTTTTCTTATTGATTTATTTTGATTTACATAATATCGTCAACTATATAAGCCAAGTATCGCCGTTTTTATTGTTTTGTAGGTTGCTACATAACGTGCTAGTGATTCAGTCATTCTAACTTCACTTTCTCACTTCTCATTGATTCTTACAACAATTATGCAACAATTATGCAAAAAAATCCACAAAAAACTTGTGGATTAACTGAATTCTCTTCTGTTTCCTAATAAAATAAATTTCCTAATTCTTCTTCAAATTTGATTTCAGGTTTGCTGGAGTTGGCACACAGAGAATACCAAGCAGGCGACTACGAGAATGCAGAAAGGCATTGTATGCAGCTTTGGAGGCAAGAGACAAACAACACCGGAGTTCTCTTACTACTTTCCTCCATTCATTTCCAGTGTCGCAGACTGGAAAAGTAAATATCTTTGTTAAATATTTTAACTACATATAAGTATGTATGCAGAGCGAAAAGTTTATTTGTAGTACTTTTGGCTTAAAATGAAACATTCTTTCGCTCTATAGCCAAAATAAAATGAGATTGAAATTTTCCTTTACAAATCTTACAATATAGAAATATCTTATTGTTTATAGGTCAGCGCACTACAGTAGCTTGGCCATAAAACAAAATCCTCTTTTGGCAGAAGCCTACAGTAACCTGGGTAATGTATATAAAGAACGCGGTCAACTTCAAGAGGCTTTAGAAAACTACCGACATGCTGTAAGATTGAAACCTGATTTCATCGATGGATATATCAATCTAGCTGCAGCCCTCGTCGCTGCTGGTGATATGGAACAAGCCGTTCAAGCCTACGTTACGGCTTTACAATATAATCCGGTAAGTTTAGTTAATAGAGTAACGATGTAGAAACCATTATTTTTAAATCTAAATTACCTAATAATTTATATCTTTATATTTCAGGATCTCTATTGTGTGCGAAGCGATCTTGGTAATCTTTTGAAAGCATTAGCAAGACTTGATGAAGCTAAGGTAAGTTGAAATTTGCTCGCCAATCGGACTGCAATGTCTATTACATCCTCGCATATTATGCATTAGTACTTTTGTCAATTTTTCGTCTTTCCAGCGATATTTTTGTTTGACAAAATTGATTTGAGTCGTAAAGAAACTGACAATTGGCAGTAGAGTTTGACGTTTTCTTGACATATTGCAAATGCATATCGTGCATATCACAGCTAATGTAGTTCTAAGGAATTTTTGGAGATTATGTTTGTTGATGCAGTTTTGCAGAAAGCTGTCTTTGTTCGCCATGCGATTAAGATGCGCGGCGCGCGTTCATCGGATATTCAACACGAACCCATGCATCATCTGCCAATTTTAATCTGATTGTGACATTTCTAATTGCAGAAGAATAACGTCTTTGTCCTCAGAGAATTTTCCACGATTGTTGCATACTGTGTTCCATAAATGGTCAGAGATTTAGAGATTTTTCTCCGTTTCTAATGATGCTGAAGATTGTAGAAATTGAGGCTTTCAAGTTGTACAACACAACATGAAAGCCACAGTGGCAGTGCGCGACTTGTTGCAACATCGATATTTATTTTTCGGAGTTGCGACGAGTGTGATAATCCTGATTCCGCTGATCCTATTAAATTGTAAAGAATCAGTTTTTATATGCTCTCGAGAAATATTGTCGCGTGAAAAGATAAATTATCTAAAATTTCCTATTTTTCACTTATCGGGTTTGTTTCGTGCACTCTAGAGCGGCTTGAATTCAATGATTAATAGTTTAATAATTTGAAGAAAAATTAGGAATTTTAGAATGATAAACAAGTGATAGGATCAGCTGCGCGCGACTAGTTTTAATTTCATTTACAACACGACTTTATATGATCTTTTTTTTTTGTAGAGCACCTCACACATTACATGACAGCATTTGTTTCACATTGTATTTATTGGCGCGAGACCCCTTGGCTGCTTTATGTTTTTTTAGTTCTTTGTCAATAGAGAAGAATTATATGTGAATTTGATTCTATTTTTTAATTAAATAGCCTTTTTATTTTGTTAATGACCATACAATTTCAAGTTGCTTGGTTCAATTTTCTTGTAAATACTTAATGTATTATATTTATTATTAAGTTTCTTTAGTTTCAAAGCTGCTTCTAAAACTTTCGTTGGTCAAGCGGTCTACTGCAGCGCGGCGCTGGCGAAAACTGAATGCATTTATGAAGACGTGAAAAATAAAATTCTAGAAAAAGTTGGTCGGAATTAAGTTTTCCTTTTACGGTATGTAAATTTTTGAAACAAGATTTTTATATATTCACTTCATGATTGCACTCAGAAAATATGAAACTGGTGACGAGGATGGTTTTCTGCGACTCGTACAAGTAATTCCTGAGAACTCGTTAGCTTCCTTATTATTTTTTTACTTTGCAACTCGCTCAGCCACTAAGTTCTCATACAACCGAAACCTAGACTAGATTTCGTTTCCAAGAATTCATCGAGTAAGATGTCAGATGTGTTAGATTGAAACTTTCATCAGCAAAATTTTTTTTCATTTTGGAATACACATCCTTGTCTAAAATCTCTTGCTTCTACATCATTCAGTCAACGATTCCTGCGAATTTAGATTAATTTTTTTGAAACCTCCGCTTTGAAATAGATCGACATAAAGACAGAATAATGAGTCATAAGTAATTCTTTTCACTTGTGCTCAGTGTTGCCAGATCGAGAATATTTTTGTATATTGATGATTTTTAAAAATTCTACAAAACTCTATGATGAAAAATTTTTTCTGATGAATCAGGCTCTGAAACTGAATTTGAACAGTATTTTTTGATCAAGGAACTGATCACTCTTGAAATCTAGTTTATATGCCTCATAAAATCTTTTGAAATCTCTTAAATACCCACGAAATTCTTTAAAATTTCTCAAAATCTTCGGATATGCTTTAAAATTCTACGAAATCCTTTAACAATTCTAACAAATCTTTGAAATCTTTTAAAACCTTTGAAATATCTTAAAATCCTTTGAAATTCTTTAAAATCTCTAGAAATATTTTGAATTCTCTTCAAATCTTGAATTCTAGTGTACACTCAAAATTCGAGTGATCAATCCCTCGATGTTGATCAATATTAATCTGTCTATGAAAACTTTTCGATTTGGTACCACTGTTGACTTTGGAAAGTTTTTTTTTTTTTTTTTTTTTTTATGAAATGGAGATATTGGTAAATATTTCTGAAAGATTGACGCTAACGGTTAGATCCTCACAGAGTTGGTATGAGTCTTGTACGAAGTGGCTGACGAGTCTATAGCAGTAGCAAGTCGTGCTAAGAAGTTGCGCGACTCTAGGTATAAAGAAAGTTGAGATGAAGTATTGGAGAAAAAAGAGATTAACGCAGCTGTCTTATTGTTGTGGATTGAATGATCAACTCTAGGAAGGAGAGTTGGAGCTATGCAATTGGTTTCCGCCGGTTCCTTCGTCAAAGGGTGAATCTGAATCTGGTTATTTGGTAACACACTGTCTCTCAGTCTAAGTTTATTATGAGAGCTTGCGACCCATACCTACCATCAACCTACCGAAGGGTATACTGAAGGTAAAGTAGTTCCCGCGGCCAGTCTCTATCCTGATCGATTTTCCATTCGTCCATTTTCTTATAAAATTTTCCATCTCGTAGAAAATCAAAAAATCAGTCTCCTCTATTTCTTGCTCTGAGATGCTTAGCTAATTCGATTCAAATTCCATTAATATTGAAAGGTGTCCCTTTGGAACAAAAAACCTAGAAAAACCGTGAAAAATACAAAATCACTGCGAAAGAGAAAGGTGGGAATTTCTATCAAGAACGAGCACTTTTCCCTTAAGAATGAATAAGTTCGAGTTAAATTATGAATTACAAACAAATTACTTTTTTTTTTTTATATATTAAATGCAATTTTAAAAATAAGACAAGACCCTAAATTTCCTTATTCCTTGGTACTTCCACTGTCCTTAGAGACTGGCCAATCGATAATCCCCTTTTATTTTTTTTAGGTATGGATTACAATGTTTATATTGCAGTCCGCCTCTCGGCACGCGCGATACACTCATGCTTTCCCCTTGAAGCGTCTTGGATTGACAGAAGATTAAAAACGGAGCAGAGATTTACAATTATAATTCACATTTATTAATTAATCGCCCGGTATCAAAACAAATTTTCTCTGGCGACAGGTTGATGCGAATTGTCAGTTTCTACAAATAACTTTTCTTCTTTTTCTCTAGAAAAAGAAGAAGAAAAGGTAAAATAGAAATTTGGTGCTGGCGAGTCCACCGGACGCATTCCGGAGAATCATCAGCATGAATCCAGACGCTTTCATCGCGCGTTTCGTTACTCCTTGAACCCTTTTCCGATGCCCATTTCCTGATACACTGCAGATATTCACAGACAAAAGACACTTATACTCTTCTGGGAAATACAGATTCTTTGAAATTTAATCATTGTTTGAGGTATTCGCTTGTTCTTATTTTTTATAGACAAATGCTGAAAAATGAAAGCAGCTGAGGAAAATGGAGTCGTGGGGTAGCAAACTTGTATTTAGCGTGAGGAAATATCACGTTCTCTAGTAATTCCCAGAATTTCTTTTTCAAACAGGTCGTCTTGTGCTCGAAGGAATTTCCAGTTCTTGCAAAGAGAATTTTGGATGAAAAGCTTTCAAACCTCATTGATAGTTTCAGTACAAAATTGCGGCAATCTTTCTATCTTCAGAGCGCTCATTTTTTTCTGAAAGAAGAGATGTGTTTGAGATGTTGCAATTTTCTTCCTGAATGCATTCTGACTGTGGGACTGAAAGAAAAGATAGAAGTTGGTAAATCTCATGAATTTTATTTCGTCGGAGTCTCTGGAGATTTTGAGATAGTTGCGGAGAAACAATGAGGCAACTCGGTATTTTTCTTTGACCTCGAGGGAAATTTTTCAAATAAATAGATGCGGAAAGTAAAAAGATACAAGAACAAAAATACAAGATCAAAAATTCATCGAGCACGTTTCGAAAGCTGCGGCGCGGCGAGGAGAGGGCGGGCAATGCGCGGCGCGTCCCTATAAGAATCGCGAATATTTCAATTAACGACTTTATCTTGGACTCTAGGCATGCTACCTCAAGGCGATCGAGACACGACCTAATTTTGCGGTCGCCTGGAGCAACTTAGGTTGCGTCTTCAATGCACAGGGTGAAATCTGGCTTGCCATACATCACTTCGAGAAGGCTGTGGCTCTTGATCCCAATTTCCTGGACGCATACATCAATCTAGGAAATGTCCTAAAGGAAGCCCGCATCTTCGATAGGTGAGAGTTCATAAAATATTTCCCAGGGACTGATCAATGATCACCCTTTTAAATCTGGCGCACATTTGCTCCTAAAATCTTTTGAAATCTATATTTAAATCCATTCAATGCCAATCAATTCAATACCAGCTAAAAAAATTTGTTTTTTTTTTTTTTTAACTTTTGGCTTAACAAAAGTTTTGGTTGAATTAATCAAATTTGATTGAAAGAAACGAAAGTTTTGTTAGCTTGTATAGCAACTAAACATTTTGTTATCCCCTCTAAACGACTTTTTCAGTGTTCGAAAACCTTTGAAATTCATACAATAAACTTTTCAATTATTTTAAAATTCCATGAAATCCGTTAAGGGTATTTGATAATTTAACATAAGAGCAATTTAGTATCGCCAACTTTACGCTCACAATAATAAATATTTATTGCTAAAACTAGGCCATTTACCTCCGTCTGTACGAAACTGAGGTAAATGATCTAGTTTTAGCAAAAAATATTTATTATTGTGAGCGTAAAGTTGGCGAAATTGAATTGCTCTTTTAAATCTTAAAATCTGGTGTACATTCAAAATTCGAATGATTAACCCCTCGAATATTTTATAATCTTCCGTAAAACGGTTCCAGGAAGTTTTTCAATGTTCAGGATTCTATTTTGTTTAATTTTGCTTGAGACTGACTGAGATTAAAATTTGAAAGGAAAATTAAAAATTTTTTGAAAGGTCTACTTTTCCACTTCTGCATATTCAGATTCTATTACCTTCCTCCTGTCATTACGTTGTTTTCTCTCCCCTGTATTGTGGGAAAAAGTCATTGCGAAGATGAAAAGAAAGTTTCTTTTCACTCGAAACCAACATCACGATCATTATCATCATGCTTTTCTTTTCATCTCTTCTGCCTCACTTTCTTGATTCATATTTCGCTCGCATGAATAGGTAAACTGCACTGCGTGAAATCAGTTCTCTTTGATATTCTCTCAAATGAACGAAGTTGCTTTGTGGGCGAAAATAGTGGATCTAAAAAAAGAATGATAAAAAGATTCTTTTGTGTTTATCAATTTCAACACGATTTCTTCTCGACTTTTGAATTATACGTAAAAGAAAATTTTACGGGATCGTAATATAAATTCGATAAAGGAATTGAAAAAATTTCAATTTAAAATCTTACATACTACAGGATAAAATTGTATAGAATCGTAAAATAAATGGGAAGAAGTGAAAATTTTCATCTGCTCCAGTTGAAAATTTTTCATAAAACATAATTCTTTTTCAAGTTTTCTTCCTTTCGAGCAAATAACTTAAACTTACGATGAGCAATGAAGGGAGGAGGATTTAAAAACTTTGAAAGTATAAATGGTAAATCTCTAGATTTTTGAACTTTTTAATGGAGTATCGATTTTGATAAACCAGTTTTCTGGAGTTGAGTCTCTGAAACTTTAATGGTATCGCTTCGAATTCACATCGGTAACCTAGCTTCATGATCTTAATATCAGGTACAGATTATGGATTTTTGAGCAGAAATGTCGGCTTGATTTACGTCAGAATTCGAGGAAGATTTACTCGAGCGCAATTTGTGCGAATAAGATTTATGTAACTGCCTCGAGAATGTTCTCCTTTGGCAAATTGCATCTCAGAGATTCAGTTTTTCGTAAGCAGACCCCCACTATCGTAAATGTTTTTTCCAAATATTTGGCAATCTTCCTTTCTCTTATATGAGGAATTGAGAAGCAAAGCTTTTAGGATTTTGGCAATCATTTTATGTACAATAGAATTGGAGTTTTATCTCACATTTAAGAAATCCTCGAGACACTTTGGTAGATGACCTGTCTAAAAGTGTTATCTCGTCGAAAAAACTCTTTGATTTAAATCTTCTAGATTGGTTTTTAAAATGATTTTTAATTCTTGAAGACAATTAGCACAGTTTGATCGACTGACGTTTGATATTTTCCAACGTTAGCCTTAAAGTCTGTGCGAGAGAAAATTTGACTCTTAGTTATTTCGTCTGCTGAATAATGTTGACGATAGTCCGGAGTCAGACAGTAAATTACATTTTATTTAAAATTATCAATTTAATTAAATCTTTTAGAGAATTTAATGAATCAAAAGAGTATTTTTTGATGAAGAAATTTCATTGAATGATTGTTTAACTGAATAGAATTCATTTCACATTTTCTCTTTTATAGGGGAGAATATTCAAGGATATTCGCTAAATTGAGGGGAAACGACTGATAAGATGTCGCAATAAAAAAGAATGTCTGTCCTGCCCATCTTATATCTTGTATTATTTTCTTTTATGCTTTTGCTTTTAGTGGATGAATTTATCATATTTTTTCCATAAGTAAAATTTCCAAGAAAATTGTCTAAGCCTCAAAATTATTAAAGTCTATTTTGAAACATATAAATATAAATTAAGAAAATAGGATAAATAGAAATCAGCTTCTCAAGCCTGCAATATTTTTTTCTTTTCTCGCTAAAATGTTTTTAGAAAAAAGAAATAAAACTCCGACAGCAAATATTCGAAAACAAATATTCCTTTTCATTCCAACTTTTCATTTCCGCTCTATTTTCCAAAAGATCGAAAAATCGGGGCCTTTGTTTTCTCAGCTTCCCGGCCAGGTCAACTTTGTTTTTCGGCTTTTCGTGAATTCCAAGTAACGTGGTCTACTTTATTTATGTAATAAGAATCGATTGTCTCTTTCCACATTTTGCAGAGTAAGCACTCTGAAGTGGAAACTTCTGATGTCGTCAGGAACAAAAAACTTTCCACGAGCAATGAATGTCTCCAAGGCGACGAGGTTCCCGACTTTGTCAAATTTTCTCGGGAATCGGGAGAAGGCGCATGAGTGAGTCTGCAAAGTATGAATGGGCTAGCTCACGCAAACCCTAGACGATCGATGGTTCCCGAATTTCAACCACTATTCCACCCTTTTCCGCTCAATAGGTTGAGCAAATGGTTGTCCTACAAACGAGCTTTAAACGTTTTACGCCCGCTATTTACCTTATTTACGCAGCAACTCTTATTCTTGTTTATCAATCTCAAGGGGTATTTTACTGGGGAAATTGATTTTTACGGAACGTTTTTTTCTTTTCTAGACTCCTCTGAGTCTCAAGGCTTCACTTCACAATCTTTCCCCTATTCCCCTGCCCCCCCCCCTTTAAAAAAAAGAATTCCTCTGTTTTCAAAAAAATTCTCCTCTTTTTTTTTCTCTCATTTTTCACTTAAATTCAGAATGAATCAGTAAAACCCCGTTAGAAAATTCAACCATTTTGCTTAAAAATTCAAATATTTTGTTAAACATTTAAGCATTTGGTTCAAAATTCAACTATGTAATAAATTTTTTATATAAAAATGATTTCTTTTTGATTGAAAAGTAACTTATTACATTAGATATTCACCTTTTTTTTATTGAAAAATCAACTATTAGTTGAATTAGTACCTGCATTTATTTGATTCAAAATAAGTTATTCCCCTATTTTAGGAAAAAAATCTATCTATTTCTTCTGTTTCGAGAGTATTTCATGCGAAACCTGTTACTAAAAAGTATTAAAAGGGTTTGTCGATTAGAGGATATAACAAAGAATAAAATTTCTCATAATAGAGAAATTTTCTACCTTATAAGGAAAATTATTTATTTTCTTAGTTTTTATTTTCCTTTGTTTTTATTAAAATAAAGAGAAGTGACATTGACTTTTACGACACTATTATTTTTTTTAGAGGCTATATTTTTATGATACAGTTAAATCCGATAGATTAGATGGGGTCATGTTCTCTCGGGAGTCGTAACTTTGAAGCAATTACTTGCCACCTGCGAGTGTAAAACGCCTCGTTTAATGAAAGACTCTTTCTGCTTTAGTGCTGGTTTTGAGTTTTAGGTTTCATAATTCTAGGTTATTTCAAATTCTTAACGACTTTAGTTCATACATGGAACTTGAGCAGAGAGTTTGCATGAAATAATAAGTTTGGAACCTGGAATTTGAGAAAAATTTTCAGGAAAAAGGTTTGAGGGTGTTGAACTCAAGTTCTATTCTCAAAATTCAATTTCTTCATTTTACTCAACAGATATTAAAAAAAAATATCTTTTTGCTCTGTATTAAAATATGTGTTAAGTAAACTGATGAAATCAAATTCTGAAGTTAGCACTTAGATCCAACACCCTTAATACTAAAATTATAGGAAGTGTTTAATATTACGGAATTTTCGCTTTTTAAAAATTCCTTGTTGGTTCAAAAGATCGTAAATCCAGAAATAGTTCGAATAAAAGCGAAGAAAAGTTCGATAATTTTATTTAATTTCCTTAATTAATGGCATATCAGATGAAACTATTCTAGTAGACAGAACAATTTGCGCTTTCACACATGGTATAAACTCCATAAAATATCCTCAATTCGAACATACATTTAATCTTTAAAGTTTAGAATTTAATAACAATTTCATTTGGTATGATTCACTTTGGAAAGTGCAATAAAAATTGTTTTCAAAGCTTTCCATTTTTGAAATAAATCTCATTGTTTTCTCTCTTCTGAGAATTTTATTTGTGCAATTTTGATTTACTTCTTTTTGTGCCTCGAATTGGTTTATCGAAACTAAAAGTCTTCAACTTCTAACCGCCTTTCTGAAGATAAAAAGCAATATGTTAAGAATCCTTAGAGATATTTACAGAAATTAAATGTATCTTAATTTTCTTTGAAAGCGAAACATCTTGAATATTTTTTTACTTCAGAGTCCAGACATTAATACCAAGCTCTGCATTTGTTTCCAAGGTAGAAAAATTGATTTTATATTTTTAATTCTCGTGACGCACACTTAATTATTAATAAAAATTGAATAAGTTTCGAGTGAATAATTGAATGAATGACTGAGTGCATTGTACTCATAATGAGAGTAATCGCGATTCTATAATATATTGGCTGGGTCTGGGAATGTGTAAAATCGCCTAGCAACGGATGCACACAGCTTCCAAGTCAGGCGCGACGTCGGCGTCGGCGTTGTCAGTTGCCGGTCGTCGCCAAAGCCGCCGCATTGCCGCTCCCCAGTAGTTTAGTACGTAGTCTACGAGACAGTAGATCCGTCCTGTCTCCCATATCATGGCACGTCTAACTCACCCCACAAAAAAAATAAAAAATTCTCTTCAGATAGCGTGCAACCCTTGCACCTATTTTCCAGACTTATATTCATTCTAACTCTTCTTATTTTATTTTTTATTCTTAAATATCTCCTTTTCATAGTACCTGCTACCAAGAATAATTCAGAAGTGTTGCAGAAAGCTTTACACTTGTGGCTTTTACATTCTGATTTTTTTAAAAGCTTGACTCTCGAATTATACGAGACCGAGTTTATTTCACGCTCCAGAGATTTTATTGGATTGTGTGGATTTAGAATCCTGCAGAAGCTTAGTTTCGTGGATTTCCAAGACTTCCGAAAATGTCGTAAATGTAGATACAGCGATTTTAAATTGGTTCCTGACTTTAGTATCCGCAGAAAATTTTCGTGGATTGCGAAGAGGAATAGTGATGTGCAAATGTAGGAGAAGACTTAGACACGTGACGTTCCGATGCAGAGAACTGACAAGATTGACGAAATGCACTTTTATCACCTCGTTTAAAACTTTGATGTGGTGGCTGATCACGTGTGTACTTTATGTTGTCGAACTCTTCAAAAAGTTTAGAGCTTACACTGTGTCTTGTAATCTTTCCCTTGCTGTGAAATAGTATATTCTAGCTAGTACGCAAGGTAATATTAAAGTTGTAACTTGAATGTGATGTAACGTTGATTGATGTAACGTTAATGTGATAAATTAATGTTACAAGATATTTATGTGCTAAAATTGTTAAAACAAGTCACATTAGAAATATTCAAACAAGAATCTCGGATAAATATCGAGGGTGTTGGAGAATTTTTATGAACTTTCCTTACCATATCGGAGAGAGGAAGTGATGCTAAATGAACTTATAGATCCCATCAATTCTGAAGACTGAAAGTAGCAAAAAAAAACAGCTCTTCCCTGCTGAAAGCTCTTATCCGAACAAAAAAAGGGAAAACAAAAGAGAAGACAATAAGAGTGAATTATTCTCGAAATGAAGATGAGCGGAAATCAGTTTACTGTCCAAGCCGAGATTTTCCTTTTTGAATAAAAAAGAAACTATTGAAAATTGGATTTATAGGAAAAGAGGTAAGATCCACTAGTGTCTTACGCACATTATTTCGACTGCAACGAAGAGACTGATCGAGTTAGCTCGACTCTCCTTTGCTCAAAGCCTTGAGAAATAGATACTAAATTACGAGAAACGTCCAAGGATTACATCCTCGAGTGAGAAATATAGGCCCTTTAGGATAAAATAGCTGAATTATTTGAGATACGAGAGAAGAAAGAGAGTAGTAAAATTAAATTATTTTTTTACTTGATAATTGAAACGAAAACTACAAGTAGATTTTCCAATTCCGGCTATTTGGAGGATAAGAATGAAGGGATGGAGTACCAGTGTGTCATCGTTTATACAGTGATATCACCATCAACTTCTCTAGCACCTTCTGTTCGTCTGCATCTTGAAAGCACTGTTTTACGACCACCGCCTACCGGTTGTGTTGCCTGGCTCAAGTCCTGGATCAAAAGGTTTATTTAATGTTTATAGTCGAACTACTACGCAAAATTATGGTGGGCACTAGACCGCGAAATATTGAATTTATTTTAAACTCGACATTTTTTTAAGTTTTAGTAGCTCGAATTTTTTACCTTTACCAAAGGGTAAAGTTTTAAATTCTCTTAATTCTTTAACTCCCGTAAAATTCCAAAAAAATCTTTTGGAATTCCTTAAAAAAATTACACGAAGTCCTTTAAAATTCATGAAAATGTCATGAAATCCTTTAACTTATATGACTACCTTTAAAATTCGACTAATCAATCGCTCGACCTTCACATTTAAGTTAGACGAGATGAAAGGTTTCTATTTCTGTTTTTTCAATTTTTAGATATTTGAATAACAAGGTCTGGAAATAAAATGTTCGAAATCGATTTCCCATTGCCTATCCGGAATGTGATCGCCTTTAGGTTCATTATTGGAATTCCAATAATCATCAAACGTCATTTGAACCAATTTCCATTAAATCTCAAAACGCCACACTGATCGCTGATGGATTTAGAAAATAATCTCTGGCAATGATTGGTTTTTAATTAATTTATTACAAAAGATAATCATCTGACGAAATTGAAATTGTTTTCAAGCTTTTAAGATTTGGAAACTTGCTCAATGTTAAAATGTGCAGTTTTGAACGGTTTACTTAAAAATGTTTTATTCTTTATTTTGAATACTCAAATCGCAATTTTGTAATGTTGCGTAATATTTGACCGCTCCCTGAGCTATTTTTGTCACTTTTATAAAGTTCAGGACGTTCTACGTCGTAACCTTAATTTCTTGAGGATTGAATATGAATAATGAAGGATCTTCCCTTTTTGACCCTGAAATTTAATGCGCTTCAGCTTCTGGAAAATATGAGTATTAAATATAATTCTTATGATTAAATTTAATTATTAATTTCCATAGTATGAAATTTCTCGAATGTAATATTAGATATTTTATCTCAATCACAAAAAAAAAATCAAGGAAAAAATTATCAAGTCATGCATCACAAATCTATGATCTAACTTTTAAGTTTAAAGTTCTAAACAGCTACACGTATAATATATGGGTCAGAGAACATTATAGAGTCATTAATTCAATTCAACAGAAAATCGATACAGAACGCTTTGCGGTTTAACTATGGTGTCCGACATCTAATTTACTTTGTGAAATGTTTCATAAATGCAAAACACCTCGTAAGAGTAATTTTCACATGCAATTCAGATTACTGAATAGATAATTTCAAATTCACGAGAACTTTCACAAACTCGATTAACAAAAGCTTGCATTTTATGGTCATAAATTTAATTTTACAGTTTCAAACCTTGAAACTAGGGAAAAGTTTTATTATTTCATTTAGAGGAAAAACAAACAATTTACAACAAAATACGATCTCTTCTTTTTACTCAACAAATGTTAAAAATAGGTTTTTTCGCTTTGTAGCGATACTAATTTTTTAAATGGAATTATGGGAATTTAGATTGCATTATTCTTTGAATAATTTTAAATTTAATAATGTTTGAAAGCTTTAAAACAGAAGAAAATATTCTGTTGCTTATGAATCGTTTTAAATTTTAAATACCCTAAAGGTCTAAAGCTTCTAAATTGAAGCTCTTGAAAGTTTACAAGCCCTACTTTCTTTCGCACTTAAGGGCATGTGTTACTTACCGCAAGAACAAATTTAGTTTCGCCAACTTTATGCTCGCAATAATAAAGATTTTTCCTCGTATGAATTTAAAACTCAGGGCAATTTTATATTTAAAAACTGTAATTATCATGAGATTTGACAAAACTTACATTTTACGCAGAAATGAAATACAAATTTAGAGAGGCATTAAATTAAATGTCAGCTTCCATAAAATAAAGGATTTCTTTAAAATGCATAGGAAACTTTATGGAAGAATGCCAGTTGGCATTATATGATTATAGTGTCCAGCAATATTGAGAGAAAATCGATTTTCTTCCTTTCATTATCTAGGGGAAGTTATGAATGTTTTATATTACACATGTTTCATGCGTTATAATTTTGTTACAGCATA
>JAUESH010000041.1:3519755-3543213 GCA_032275165.1 Synergus magnus
ATATGTTCGTTTGATTTGTTCATGGAGTGAGCAGGGGACCAGGGATATGCATGGTTTCTTCTTTTTCAGCTACTCAAGGCTAACCCATCCCACATAACACAACCACATACACATCAGCAAACACATAAGCATATATCCATGCATACACTTTGTACTCTAGCTCTCTCCTCTACCGATTTCACCATTCTCGCCATGTTTTTTTATATTCGCCTCCCTCTTATTCAGTCGTTCTCTTTTCTCTCTCTTCGTCCTCCGTCTTCCTTTCTTTTAGCTACGTTCTTCTTCTCCTCTTTCCTCTTGGTTCAACATAGTTTTCCTTTCTCTCTCTCTATTTTTTCCCTTCCGCAGTAGGAGAATCGGAGAATTTTTTTTTCTCTCCCACAATTCATTCTGTCCTTTTCTTCATGGACTTGGGCTGATTCGCTTACCCGCTCTCTATCCCTCGAGTGATGTCATTCGCGGAACGTCAAAAAGGCTTTGTCGACAATCTGCATTTTTTTCCGTTGAGAGCTGAGACCAACGAAGGATCCGAAGTAGATGTATAAAGAAGATGGTGTTTTAGAAAAGTTTTTATCTTACAGAAAGTTGCTCAGGGCGTTTTTTAGACTAACCGAGTTTGGAGAAGAGTCAGTGGATTGAAAGCTTCCTTCCGAGTTGTTGGGACTCTATGTGGGAATTGACGTCATTAGGGGTCGTTTTTTGATTTATGGGACAAAGTTCACGTCGGCGAAGAATTGAACGGGAAAGATGATTCTGAAATAATGTCGTGTGAGAGGATTGCGTGTCTGTGAATCGTTACTTTGAGAAATTCTGACGATTGCTGATATTATTTCATTACGAAATGGGTTGCTTCTATCATAATTATTAACCATCATTCCCATATCAGGAAGACTTTATCAAAGATTGAAATTTGAAACGAATCTTTGAATCAAAGATGAAGGAAAAATGGGATGTTAACTGATTTTTCTAAATTCTCAATTTTTTCTCATTTCAGGGAATTCTCTTACCCCAATTAAGGATATCAGCGTAGTTAACGAACAATGTCGCTCTCGACGTCATTGTCCGGTGCGAAACGAGCAATTTCCTCATTTTAATGATGGAACCGAACCGTGCGCGAACGGTCATCGGGTTTAACTATTCCGTTAGCCTTGTCGAAATGTAAGTTGGTAAAATGTGATCCATGATGACTGTATTTCGTTTTGATCATCACAACAGGAATTCTTGATTAAATTTATTGACCAGGTTTGTTCAAAATATAAATTGTTAACTTCCTAATTCATTTTAAAAAGAAATTAAAATTACAATTTAATTTTACTGTAAAGATTTAAATAAAACATTTTTTTAAATGTTTGGATTTTCCTTTCTCAACAAGTACATTTTCAATTATAAATGGGAGCTGAAACAGTTATCCAGATCCAGTGGCGTAGACCAGATCTTCCCCTTCTTTATCACAATTTCGTAATCGATCAATGGCCTCAATCGATTAATTGAATGCACACGTGCTAAAAACTGTCGCCAATCAGAGACAAGACACTTGCATTTAGTATATTTTGTATAAACTTATTTTTAATCAAAGAATGAAGTGATAAATATTAATCGAAGGTAGAAAAAAGTCGATTTTTCGATGAAATACAAAAAATTCCCGGTCCTAAATGAAATTCCCGGGTTTTTCCTCAGTCAAATAAAATTTCCGGATTTTTCCCGGTCCGCTAGACACCCTGATAATCTATAATTATTTTCCAAAAGAATATTAGTCACGATACCAAAAATTTGTTTAATGGTTCCAAAGACATCCATTTTTCAAAAAGAAATTTTACATAAGATAGGTGAACTTTAAATATTACAAACAAGGATTTCAGTTTTGTTTCAACTGTTCCACCGTTATTTTTGTATTCATAATGAAAAATTCTTTTTTCTGGGTGTGTATTGTACATATGAGCAAATAAGCGAATTTACTGTTATTTTTTAAATATAATAATCATGCGAATCGTGTAGGCTTAAGCTGTCGAGAATTTGTAAGATAAAATATATCAGCAGCTGACTACGACAAAGTACGATGTGATAAGCATGAATCGAGTACAAACTGGTGGTTATTTATACGTAGGTATATACTTTCAGGTCCGCATATAATAAAAGGGGATTCAAGCTTTTTCACAAAGGCTTTAAATATTTCTCAACAGGCTAAAACTACATAAAAATAGCAAATAAATAACGTAACTACCGTTTACAATGTTTATAAACGAAAGTACAACAGTAAATTCCATCATCTACAAATAAAAATAATTTACCAATAGTTTATATTTTCGTTTATAAATGTTCAAAATGATATAATAATAAAACGGCAGTTACATCATAAATAAATCTTATCTAAAAATCTAAAATTTTCGATTCATTTGAGACAATCTAATCACCTCTCTCTTTCCCTATTGGTAATAAAGATAATATTTATGAGGAAAATGTGGTATCTTTCTTACCACAATTAAACAGTTTAGGAATGAACATAAAAATTGAAATTTTGTTAGTGTGAGACTTTCAAACTCAACACGAACTCAGAATGATAGAAACAAATTATAAATTGTACTAATTAAGTTTGAATGATGTTAATAAAGTCAAAATTAAATCCCTATGTACATTCAGGTATATAGACCCAGCAAGTCTCTGAGTTCTGCTAAGAATTCGTAATTTCAACCGAATTATCATGAAAATATTCAGCTCACTGGTGAATATGCATACGTGATCGCGTTACTGAACTGGAGGCACGAAGCTGGTCTCGAAAAAAATGCTGGTATATTCGTGCTTGCTCACGTACTTATTATTATACAGCCGTTGCAATGTGCACGTACACAAGCTGCAAAAACGGTAAAAAAAAAAAAAAAAAAAAAACAGCTGTAGGGTGTGTGATTTTTTCAACAATTAATCTTCATCGCAGTCACGTCAAGCAGCCTTTTCAAATTTTACATTCTGTGAAAACTTTTCAGTTCACGCAACACAAATCGATTTGAAAAAAATTGAATTCATTGCAGAAAAATCCCGAAATTTTGAATATATATCTTGAAAGATACATGCAGTAATATTCAAACTGAGAGAGCAGAATTTAGAATGAAAATTGTGTGATTCTAGGGATGATTGAAATAAATTTTGTTGTAACAAAAACTGACGTCTGTTAAATATACTCCATTGCTTACACATGTGCACTCCTATCACATGCGCGTGCAATCGTCAGCCACAGCGATTATGTCGAAACAGAGCGCGTAAATGAAACCAGTGAACTTTCACGTTTCCTTTTTCATTTCAAGTAAATTAAGAAGAAAACTAATGATGAAACTACTAGAATCCAAAAACTATTTTCCAATCTGTAAGAACTGATTTGGAACTCTATTAATTCAAAAAATTGATAACATGTTTAAAAAGTACACCTGATTAAAATTTCAGTGAATTTACAAAACAACTTCTATGAAAAAAAAAAAAAGTTGGTTGAAAATTCAACCTTTATTTTGACATATATTTCCAATATTAATATTAAACCTTTATCTTCTGCGGATAAATGCTGTAAAGGAATTTTCTACTCCAAAGGAAAATATGAAAAAAGTATTTTTTATTGTAAAAATAAACTAGAAAACGTTCTTCGATTAAAAAAAAAAGGAAAAGGATTTTCTAGGCCACCTGCAGTGTCCTCAATGGTCAGAAAAAGAAAAGAAAAAAGATGGAGACTTCCTGAGCAAAATTTTGACCAGGAGAAAACGCACCTTGGTAATACAGGCGCGTACGTTTAAGTTTAAGATACGTGCCAGGTATATTCATCGTATTTCTTGGGCGCGTACAAAGCATATAGCACAGTGCTGATACCTGACGGTTACGAAAGTAAGTGGATTTAGAAAGTATAAAACGACTGAAGTGAACGGTGCCCTCGACGTAGGTTTCATGATATACAGATAATTAAACTAGTATACCTACAGCGACAATGGAAATGATAAAAAAATCCTACTACAGATATTTTATTTGACATTCTATTGAAAACTTCCATGAAAAAAGTCTAAAAGAAGAATATTTGTATTAAGTCGAGAGTAAAGGCAGCTGAGAAGCTGATAAATTTACTCCGTCTAACGGCCCACACCCGAATATAACAGAAAAGTACTCTAAGTAAATTTCTCAATACATATTCTTGAGTTATTCAGATGATTCTATGAATTATACTCTGAAATCAATTTTTTTTCTCATGATAAATCATTTCAGCGTGTCTAATTTATGTACAGCATTTTTATATATAAATTATGTAGAATAATAGAACGAGGGGCACCAACGGCTGCAGATTGTACCAACAAATTTTCTTAACTCTTTGAATACGGGGTTCTCTCAGCCCAGTCTTCAATCTGGTTCATTTTACATAAAATCAGACCTTTGTACACCATCTCGAAAAGAATTGGACTCTCTATAATGTAGAAAGTTCCCATTTCATCAAAAATCACCGAAAATTTGGGCGCGTTTCACTACATACAAGTAATCCGAAAAAGGATTTAAAGATGCAACATTGTTTCGTGAGGAGAAAGTTTGAGTTGATAGTCCAGACTCGCTGCAGTGTTTTCCGTGATCCCAGAGCCTTAAAAAGTGAATACAGCTAAGGGAACACGGCTTTCACTGCTGAGTCCGAACGCATGTTCCATATTCCATCGTTCCAGATTCAGCGCCCTCCGGAATCCGTCGCACTTCCTCGAAATCGGTTTGGATGACATGTCACGGGGTCAATAGGAGAGAGAAAAAGACTGACTGATTGTCTAAGCAGAGCCAAGTCAGATTCTCCCCCCCACTAACTCCGCGACTCGTAGATCGAAAAAAAAAAAACAGGTCCAGCTGCTTACGAGCAGCACCTCCAACTGCCGTAATAAATGTTAGATCACATACTGGCCCAGCTATACTGCTTAGCCACGGTCCAGTCACGTGATCGTTGCGTCACAGTGCCCCACACCACGAGAGTCGATCCGGCCGCCATCTTTTTAAGACAAAAAACGAGAGCCACTTCGAAAAACGTCCCAAAATCCGTTAGGTTGTCACACTTTGTGAGTCACACCTCGTAAAAAAAACTTACCTGGGGAAATAAATTCCTCGAATAGTTGCATGCAGCCTTTCTCAGATATTTGACAACCTCCACTTTTATGAATTAAATTTCGAATATTTTAGAACAAGTCAGAATTACGAACATAAATCGACAGACAGCCTAGATGTGAAATATTCGAAATTCGAAAAAGAAAAACAAAAAAAAAAAACGTACTCTTTACTGAACTCAAGGTCAAAATTGAGCATAGGCTCCTAATAATTCACACTAATACGCAACACACATGAGGTAATGTGAAAAAAAAAAAAAAAAAAACGCGGACACGTGACTACCGAATCACTATCCGAGAAGTTCGCATCGAGAATAAAGGAATTCCAAGAAACATATTTTACAAACGAAAAATATTTTTTACAAGTCTATTCTTCACTGCACAAGTTCAAGAATAGCTTCTATCACGCGGCTATTGGAAAATTCCACTACACAGTTTTGACCGTTACAAAAGAATTCTAATTTGAAAATTCAAACCGGAGACTCGAGAACTCTAATGAAAACCTGATAGAAAAGAACAGCTGCTAAATCCCGAGTCACGAGCTCGCGAGTCGAAGTCCACGAGGAAAAAGCGCGGCACGAGCGGCAAACTCCCTACAATCGGTGACCCAGTTGGGATTCAAAATGGCGTCGACCGAGATAATTAGAACGCGGAAGCGCGACACTGAAAATTATCCGCGGATTGTCGAGGTAGAGTTCCCGAAGTCTTCATTTATTTTTAGGAATGGTTGGAAAACCGAGGCACTATGAAAGAAAGCGATTAAACGTGGATCGTGGAATTCTAGTGATATCAGAGTCTGCCACCGTGGAAGACGATACGACAAGCGCGGAACGACTCCACGGACACAACCGACTACGACCGCGGGCTGCGACGAACGAGAGTGCATGCGAGCACGCAGTCCGCGCCGCACTCTCGCTACCCCCACCACCGAGCGATCTAATACGGCGCACTCGCGTCGCGACGTTTTTTAATTGGAGTTCCTCTGCTGCGCGACTCGTGATTGGCCATCGCCCGTGGGGACCATGAGTCACATGACTGCCATGCGCACACGGGAGCGCCAGCGCGGCAATCGCGCATACCATCGCGCGATCAAAACTGGCCGTACCACGCGCGGAAATGAATTACAGAAATTATAGTGACGAGAAAAAAAAAAGAAAAAAACGAGCGGAGACGAATGTTCAAGGTACTGAAAAGGACGCCCTTTTATTAGAAATGCGCTAGGGAGATAATTTACTTATTCAGAGGAAAAAAAACGAATCTAGGTTATTTATCCACAAAAGTATTTTTGAATTAATCTCAAATTGGGATAAAGTCAGTAGATTGAAGACATTTAGGCAAGACCTTGTGGTCTTTCAATCTAGTGACTCTAGCCTCAATTCAGATTAGAGAAAATTATAATTGTAGAGAAATATCTGATTTTGAAAATTTTTCAATATTTCAGGAGTCAATTTCTGTGATATTTTTCACTAACTATTAAGACCGCGATATTCACTTTTGCACTTTCACCAGCTGGAAAATTCCCGTACGAGATGGAGAAACGCGTGTTTCCAGCACGAAGAGCGAGAGCAGATAGAGCAAAAAGCGCACTTGGCATCTAGTACTCCCCACTCTTGTTCTAGTAGCTGGAGCCACCCGATCCAATCCCCACCCATCCAAAAGCCCTCGGCTCCTTCCTTCTTAAGGGATTTCCTCCTCTCCCCACGCCCCTACTTTGGAGTTGAAAAAGCTACGAATCTTAAGTCTCTTTCTTCTATCCCTCTCCTTTCCTCGTTTCTCCCGATTCCGCGTTCTATGGCAGGTAAACTTTGACCCATTTTTCTATCGATTTCCCGTATAGTTCGTATCTAGGACGCCGCAGTGGCCGCCACAGCGATTTCCGTAATTCACACCGACCTCGAGGATAAGTTTTGTGTGTGTAGAATAAAATTCTGGTTTTCAGTATATATGCATGCCTGCATGCTATGTACGTAACCTGTATTCCGCACCGCGTCATTCTTTTCTTTCAAAGCGAGATGGGATCATCGTGTAATTACGGAATCGTGCCGTTCGAAACTCGAGGACATCGGATGAATCCCGCTGATCGCAGATAGATTCTATCTTCACACTTGGATTATTACGATGTAAGGAAACGGATGTTTTTCTAGCTTGAAGGAGTTACGGAAAATTTTTGAGTTGTATAATTTCAAATTTGATAAAGAAATAAAAATCAGGGAAAAGAAGCGGCCAGGGTGTCTAGCGGATCGGAAAACCGGGAAAAACCCGGGAATTTTATTTGATCGGGGTAAAACCGGGAGAAAAACCCGGGAATTTCATTTAGGACCGAGAATTTTTTGTATTTTATCGAAAAATCGGCTTTCTTCTACTTTTTTCTGCTCTTTCTGCTTTTTCTACTTTTTATATTATGGGGAGGGGAGGGTTCCGAGTCTGAACCACATGATTTTACACTTAGGTGTTAAAAAAAAAAAATAAAACAGTCATCAGTAATTTTTATGAGTGGCTAGTGTCGCCATTTTGTTGACTCAAATTTTTCTTAAAATAAATAAACCTCATAATTTCTTGTATTATTTTCGTTTTACAAGAAATTAAAAAACCACGTGGGGAAGGGGGGAGGGGGAGTCAGCGAGAATGCCACGGTGGACCACATGGGGGGAGGGGGGATCAAAAAGTGGCCAAAATTGAACCACGTGGTTTATGGAAGCCCCCTATACGGTGACTTTTAAAAATCACAAAAAGACATCTATAAATTGATCAGAGGAAAAAAAATTTGACCGGGAAAAAACTGGGAATTTCAAATTGCCTGATCACTAGAGCATTTTTTTCTACAATCTTTGAAATATGTGCCTGAATTCTCAATTAAACTTGAGTGAAGTTTTATAAAACAACTGCAGCTGAATATTCAACCACATTTAGTTGAAGTTAGTCACGAGGAAAAAAATTAACTGTTCCGAGAATCGAACCCCAACAACCCGTGACTCACAAAGCAACGACAGTATATAGAAATACTACTAAATTTAACACAGGCCACAGAATTTCAGCGTGAATTTAATTTGAATGGCACGTAAATTTTCAAATATGAACTGGCTGCTGTGAGTTGATGGTTTAAATTGAGTCAAAGGTCAATCATGGGAGGTGGCCAACAATATTGAATACATACACTACTTTGTATGCATATGTGTTGAACTCAGTTCAATCTAGACTCATAGGATAATTGAAAATAACTTCATAATTGTATCTCTATATAATATAAAATCATATGAGTTCGAAAAGAGTCAGCAATTTCAATAAAGGAATATTATTTCAGGTATGCATTTGTTGATTCTTAATCAAATAAATATGTAGTACTCATTTGAGTGGTCAATTACATCATGGAATTCTACAAAAGGAAAATAAATATAGTATTCATACTTTAAAACGCACGTTGCCACGGAAAAATAATGAGTTGTACGCACGAGGCTCGAAAATGGTGATACATACATACATTATGCACGCATTACGCAAATGGTTTACAGTGAAGTGTATTCCGTGTATTGTAGAGTGGTTTAAGAATACATAGTAAGTGAATTTTTGCTGATCAGAAGATTTAAGTTGTGTATCTTTAAAAAAATTATTGTATTTTTCTTTTAAATCTCGTCAATGTTAAATTTAATAGATATTATATTTTAAAATGCATAGGATCATATTTGGAGGGCAAGAGTTTTTAAAGTAATGAGTGAGTTTATGAGAGATTGTTGCAGGAATTCATGCACAGATTGTCCAGGATAAAATAATAAATTACAAGAAAGGAGGCGGAAGTCAAAGAATGCAATTATACAAAGCGATTTGAGGATGAATAATAGTAAAATCATCTATGAGTAAGATGTTCAATGTAAAATTACGGACCTGTCTTCGAATAAAACATTGGTGATCAGATGATGATCAATGCTGCTGGTGAAGATGATGATAAACAATTTTACAGATTGTCAGTAGGAATATAAGTTCTTTTCAATTGCACATAGTTTTTTTACCTTGTTTTTACTTCAAACATCAGTTAAAACCAAAATTTAACAATAAAAATTGTTCTTCCATTCTCGCAGCTTTGTTTCCTTTCGATAGTAATTTTAAGATAAAAGCAAGTGTTATGGCTCTCTTGACAGATATACTGTATCAATTCGTGATTGCAGAAGGTTATATAAGGTTATACCCATGATATAAAAAATCTAGTACTTAATTAAAGAATACAAAATTGAAAGAATAAAATGATAAATATATGGGTTTATGTGTCAGAATCTCCAAAATGAAATCGAAAGGTGAAATTCTGTTATGCATGAGACCCACTTTCTAAATCCGAGAGTCTAATATGATTGTCGAAATAGTGAAATGGGCATTAATTACTATTACAGAAAATGAAAATATACACCAACTTTCGTTGAAAAATTTTGATGTACTTTAAAAGAAAGTTTTCTCTGAATTACACCCTGGCAAAAGTTTTGGATTGAAATTCATTCCGAACCAATCCGGAATTTTCTGAATCATTCCGAAATTTGTATTCGAACCAAAAAGTTTCATTCAGATTCGCATTCAGATTTAAGCCGAAGATAGTTTTCAATTCGAATCAATCCGAGGCCCATTCAAAATCAATCCGAACTTGTAATCCGAATGAATTCGAATTTTTCAGAATCATTCGGATTGATTGGAATCATTCGAATTGCAAGTTCGGATTAATTCGGATTGACCGGATTCATTGGGATTAAAAGTGCGGATTGATTTTGAATGGGCCTTGGATTAATTCGGATTGAAAACTTCCTTCGGATTAGATCGAAATGAATCTGTTTGGTTCGGATACAAATTCCGGAATGATTCGGAAAAAATTTCAATCCGAAACTTTCGCCGGGGCAGTTTTGTGCTTTAATCTTCACATCTTATTGGAAATTGAAAAGCTGGATTGCAAAACGTATGACGTGTAGGTGAAATTTTTCCCAAAAAAGCAAGCTAAAGGTAAAAATCCCACGTGCGAAATATAATTTCTAGCTCAATTAATTAATTAATTTGATTAATTAATTTATTTAATTTATTTGAAGATTGTCGTACCTAATAATGAATTTAGTTGAAATTATCAGTTAAGAAAATAATATATTACAATCCAATGATAAATGTTACTTGATCCATAAATTATAAAATGTAGAAATTTAATTCTAAACATTATCAGATATTATTATAGTGTATATAATATGCTGCAGTCAATTTCGATCGCTATAACGCTATAAATTTTTGGCAGATAGAACAGACCAAGGAGGGAGGAGTCGTCGGGGAGCCTAGCGTCTGCTAGCGTCCTATTTCTAGGTTCGGACATGTTCGGCCGTCGACCGATTGTGCCCGAAGTAGAAGGAATAAGTAGGTCGTTCGGAGCCGCACGTGTCGTCCTTGACTCACATAGCCGCGCAAGCGCTTTGCGCTCTGCGTTGCCGCATTGCTGTTCGCTAGGGCTCTTTTCTTTGTTCTTCTGTAGAACCTATGTACGTGCCCAAGTGGCTGTGCTTGTGTAAAAACTACGGGTTCCCCACTTGTGATTGTATGTGTGTGTTTGTATAAAATTATATTTGGGCATGTGTGTGAGTGTGTAAAAAAATGCGTTCACGCGCTAAGCGCACTGCATTGTATTTTGTACTGTCCCTACTGCCTAATCTACATCACACTCACACCAAAGTTGAAGTTTTCAAATGTTTTATAAACTTTTTCTAAAATCTGAAGTATGTAATCTTCGTGAAGAATTACAAAACAGTTTTAGAAACTTTACTTGACTTAGTCGAGATGTGGAGAGTCAATGAAAATTTCGAAAACTGTTTTATAATTCTTCACGAAGATTACTTCAGATTTAAAAAAAAGTTTATAAAACATTTGAAAACTTTTGACATATCCTAAAGTCGGTGACAGTGAAGGAAAATTTCGATGACTAATTTTTTCCGTGTGATGTCAAATCACCCAGAAGAAAGAGAGGCAGGGAATATTGATTGGCATATATGGTTAAAGAAATTACTCGTTTAAGTACGTTAAAAATGCTTTGATTAAATGAAAATTTGCTTGATTGCTGATTTCATTCACGAATCATTGCCACATTTAATTTTCGAAGCGTGCCAAGATACGCCAGGTGAATATGCCCAAGGCGAGCAAAATTGCCAATCGTGCGTAATTGGGTTTTTACTTTACGAGCCGGAAGAAGATAATTCTTTATCTGAGAACTGAAGATAAAAGAGTTAATGACCAGAAGAGCTGTAGTTACACTGGGAAAAAATTACTTACTCAGAAAAATAGTCGGTTCATTTTTTTAAAAAAAGGTTTAGTCTCAAAGAAATCTTCTTCTGACTTGAAGAATATTTCTCGATTTGAAAATATCTTTGAATCAATAAAATTAATTTGTCATTCACTTGTAAATTATTTTATACTGTCTGTCCCAAGATAGAACTATTGGAATTTCTCTCGGCAACTAGAATGGAAATGTATCAGAAACATTCAGGAAATTCCATTATACACAGGGTGCCAGAGAACCGAGAAAATTTCTCGATTCTCTGTATTGAGAATTTATTTGGATGGAGAATAAACTGTTAGCTGACGGTGAATTTATTCCTTAACTCCTTAAAATCGATGGGAAATGGTGAAAAATTAAAATAGAAAATGAGAATGTAATTAAGATTAATAATGAATTTGAAACAACGCGATAATAACCGTAATTTTTCATTTAAGAAACGTTACGTAAATGTGAAAACGAGATTTTTAAAGCGAATCGAAAAAGGCATAGAAAAGGTTAAAATGCTGATGTAAGAAAATGCTGATTATAGTGAGATTATACGCATGTGTTCTACGTTGAACGTTTGCATTTCTCGATAGCATATAATTTAACAAAACTCTATGTAACGACTGAAATTCTTTTTGTATGTTTTACTGAATGCTAAGTCGATGGTATAATTTTTCTACAAAGTTATACATTTTCATAACTCCTGACATATATTTTGTATGTAAATTTTGTTATATAAACTATACCACTTGAAATAAAATGAATTTTTTTAATCGTTGAAACACGTGGATCTGACAAAGGCTTATCTGTTTTCAGGCATCAATAAAATCTTATCAATATTGCTTATACAGATAGAAGATATCACATTCTTCTGTCAACAAATTGATATGCTTTTATTTGTTCGTCGTTAAGTAATTTTAAAATGCAAGTAAAGCAGGTCTCTTCAACTTTTTTTTGTCTGCTAAAGAATTGTGTAATCTTGATAAAAAAACTACTATGCGGAAATTATTGAAATACTCTTTGTACCAACTTCATATCCCAAGGACGTAAATATCCATTCAAAAGTAGAAACGTATCGATATTAGTCTTGAACTTCTTATCGTAAGAATATTGTGTCAAAGTCGCGGTTATATTTGCACTCAAGTTTTGCAGATTAATAATCGTACGATAGAAAATAATTGCGAAAACTTTTGTTTCTCACTTCCTAGTCGCTTTGTGCACTGAACGATGCTCATGCAAATATAATCTCAGCGACAAAATACTGAACCACCTTGAAAACAGTGAAAAGAATATGCATGCATGTCTCTTGTATAAGAAAATATCTTGTTTTTAACATCTTGATAAGAGGAAAATTCAAAAAAACTGATGGACCACAAAAAAGTAATATAAAATATTGTTCATAAATGTTAAGAAAAATCTAATAAGAAAGTGTTCAAGAAAATCGAAATTTGAAACGTATCTGGAGTAGAATTCTACTTCCAGATGTAAATCGAGTTTTATGGAGTAGTACCGACTTGAAGAATGACGTAACCTTGTGTACACATGCACCCACCGGAAAGGGTGATATCACCGGAAGTGAGCTACAATTTCACTCCAAAAGGCGGTTCCACATTTTATTTTAGTCTTTAGCTTGGGTACTTATATGAGAAATTACATTATTTTATTGAAGAAGAGTTCACATACCCAAAATAATTTCCTTTTAGAAAGAAAAAAGGTAGTAAAGTTTAGAAGTGTCCCAATTTGAATGCTTTAGGTTAATTCTCTAAGGATAATTAACATTTCAAATTGTTTAGTTTTATAAGGGTGGAGCATACAAGAAGTGATGTAGACCGAAATTTAAAATAATTTAAGCCCTCTTGGGGATGAAATGCGACTTGATTTTTTGTTTATTCGTTGAAAAAGAACACCGAGTATATTATACAATATACATATGCAACGGGGACATTGTTGGTGAAGTGGGTTGGTCGTACACATAAAATAAAGTACAAACGTGCACGCATGGAAGCGGTGTCGTAACGCTGCTATGCCAGAGGTCGCGTTGAGATCCGTTATTTTATACCATTCAATTTTATAGAAGGACAGAAATAACGAGCTATCACCAAGCATCATTTACGTTTTTCTTATGAAATGATGCCAGAATAACAAGTCATATAAATCACAAACTTTATTGTATGTGATGTAAATTCCGAATTGAGATTTTATAAAATTGAACTCACTTATCCAATTTTTATGAATTGTAAAATGTCATAGATTAATTCTACTTAAATTATCGTGACCTGTAAACTTTTAGCAGACTGCATTCTCGATTCTAGAATCTAGTTAGCGTAAAAATATATTTGACCCGTTTCAATAATTCACAAAGCCATCTCCATGTGAGTTTGACCGACTCTCAACTTCGATCGGACATTAATAACCGCCTTTTATTTTTCTGTCCTTGCTATATTTAAAGCGGTTTGTATAGACATGAGCGAGCACGAACAATACATATTGAATATTATAAGAGTGATAAAAGAGTTATAATCGTATCAATGAAAAGTGTCTGACGCAATAAAATTCACAATTTGCGTGCACCAGGTTTAAATGTTCGCTTAGAAGGCATTTTCTCTTTTTGAAATTTTCTCACACGCTTTATGAATTCAATTTCATAGAGATATATATTTTTTAAAGAGGATTTACGTTGAAAATTAAGTAAATTGCTTTCCTAAGAAACAAAGCTCCTTTTCAATTTTGTTTCAGAAGTTAAATATTCAAATCCTTCAAAGGTTTTCCAAGATGTATACGTCCACGTTATACAGACTGATGGGACATTATTAGTGCTGCGTAATTGCTGTGACAGCCACAAACAAAGATAAGCACCTCCCACCCCTTATCTGTAATCATGACATTATGTAATCCGTTAACGTCAAGCAGCGAGTTCGATTATACAAAACGAGTCTTGCATTTCATTTCTAGATTTCTTCATCTCTGGGAGATTATATATCTTTCAAATAAAGGGAAATTTACCAATCAATTTCAACACCCCAAGGAAATATTCCATTGATATAGTTAAAGAAATATTTCTTTGATTCTAAACTGTATTTTTTGGCTTAAAAGGACAATGCTAAAAAATAAGAAGATTGTATTCCGTGAACGACCGATTCTATTTTTATAGGAAAATCACAAGAGGAAACTTTAATGCTCGCTTCAATGGTTTATATTCTGAGAAAGGATATAATTTCTATGCCATTTTTAGACCTTCAAGTTCAAGTTTGTGTTCTTATTTATTTCCCTAACATTTAAATTAGTTGAGGAGGATAATGAAAACGGAAATTAAACGTTCGGTCACTTTGCTTTCATGCTTCAGGTGCCCGAAGGGGTTGAGTGACAGATACAATAATAGCAGAAAATGAATGACTTTTTGTAATTGCAGTGATGGTTATTCAACGTTCAAATGAAACGGAGGCGATCAACTGACGTACCAAAAGATAATATTTACGTTGGAGACACCTACAAAGGGTGTGAAACATAATGATAAGAAATTAGAGTTTGTATAATCATGATTGCAAATCAAATGAGTGCACATCCTGTGAATTGCCGATCTTAAGCAAGAAACAAAGATAAGGTTAAGGGTAAGGACAACAATTGATGATAAGCTCTTGTGTTTCAGTTTTCTACACTGAAAAAAATTTCTTTCGAATTTTGCATGGATCAAACCTGCTAATAAAGCACCCCACTTCACAGGACAAAAACGTACGAAACCTGTACTCTCTCAGTATGAGTCGTTGCTTTGGCACAAAGTGAAGTTAGCATGTTGGCATGTTATCATACCGAGAAAGTACGGGTTTCGTGCGTTTTTGTCATGTGAAGTAGGGTGCTTTATTAGTAAGTTTAGATCCCTGCGAAAATCGAAAGAAATTTTTTTCAGTGTATAAGTTTGTTGTCGGTAAGACCGAGAATAAGACAATAATTTTGAAGTGTACGATTTGTGGATGCAGATAAGAATTTCAATTCTTGGAAAGAGCATGATAAGTTCTAATTTCACATAGAATAAACCAAGAGTAATACAACGAGTGAAAGTATTTTGAGAAATTGTGAATAATGTTGTAATTCATATAATACATTGCTACGAAAATAGGATGAAGGATGGAAATGATAGTGAAGAAGAGATCATTGTAGCAGATTGTTATGCAAAAATAGCATATGTAGTACATGTGAAAATATTTTGTGGAATGGCAATAAGAGTAGTATATTTAAAATGTAAAGTATGTATTCTTACGTGCACTGGAATACAAAATCAGAATTGATTTCTTTTAGTTTTCAGAGTAAAGTTGCGTGACTGTGGTTACCTTTTCCTCGTGGATTGAGAGATTTGAGTAAAATGACATATTCAAAAAGCAGTTAAACTTGTAAAGGAAGTGTTGATTTTCCTTAGAATCTGATATCTGATTTTTCTGATCTTTGGATTGAGGATTCACTTTTCTTTGTGCAACCACATCAAAAGAGTCTCTTCGTCACGAACTATTCCACAAGTAACTGACTCATAACTGGCCAACTCACAGCACGAACACGAAGAACGTTTCCGTACTTTCGAGCTGTGCTTCTGCGCAAACCTCGTCCTCGCATATATATCAAGGATTGTATGTGACTAGGTCCGTATTTGCACCCACACTTGAAAATATAATCAATGCATATCTGATTTTCTAGAGAAAGGCATGAAAAGCTTTATTCTAAGGTGCATTTCATTAGCCAAAACTGTCACTTAAGTGAGAGATTCTACAAATTTTGAAAGATTTCAAGTTGGAATACAAGATTTTATTTTAAGACTGGAGGTCATTCGTGTTTAGAATGATTTCAGAGTGTAGGAAGGAAAGCAGATAAGAGGCTATTTTAATTGTCCTTGGTTTCATTACCAGTCGACAGTACTACAGTTTCAAGGATGAAGTAAACAGGGATTTGAATATCCTCCGACTTTAATCATTATTGTGTTCCTTTCTAACACAACACAACTGGCTGTTCAATAAGTGCCATTTTTCAAACACAACTAACGTTCATCTCTTGTTTACTTCCTGATTTCAGGGCCACGGTGTGACAGAGTGAGAGGAAAAGCTCAATGTAGTTAACTGCATTGGTGTTGGTGGGTAATTGTTAATTAAACATCTCCCAGTGTCATAAACAAGAGAGGTTTAATTATTGATCATGTTTTTCGATTACCAGTTGGAGAAGAATTTTTCAGTATTACTGATGACCAGTCTCTTTTAATTGACCAGAAAAATAATTCCTCTTTTTGAGTTGGAAAACAAATTACCTTCCAAACAAATTACCTTCCAAACAAATATTCTGTGATAATCATCAAATTTTCTCTTAAGTATTGGAGGAAGTATTTTCTTTTCCACTGTCAGCAGAAAATGAGATAACGAAATTAAAAATGCCAGCAAGTTTAAGGATTCGACCTGGAATTTTCAATAAAAAATGTATACAGGACACTGAACTCAAGTGTCCCTCAACATTGTCAAAGGTTTTTGCATCGTGCATGTTTCACTTATTGTTTCTTGAACTGTCTGCAGCAGATGCTGTTTGCACGTGTTGCAAAAGCGAGTGGAGCTTGGTTTTCTCGAGTACATCACATTGTCACCTAAACCTTTAATCTGCCGACACGATGCAGGTATATAAAGTGCACTGTGTCAAAATTTGTGTCCTGCGCACACGCAAAGCACATAATGACACTGTAATTTGTAAAGTGCTTCAGGGTACATAAGGGTACTTGTCCTTAATTATTGTGCCAACGGTCAGCGGCAGATCAAACGATCGCACTGCTATTTTGTCGCTTAATGACTGATACTTTAGTAACAATGAAAGTATAATCAAACATTTAACCTTGGAGTTCACCGCTTAGCATTGTTTCCCTTCTCTTACGAAACTCTGCAGAAAATCTTTTGTGAACGTTTCTCTTCTACAAAAATCTACTTTGATTATCAAGCCCTTTTGCTTTGTTTCTATCGTATTAGTTATTACGTCTAGTCATACAAATTTCGGTTCTTTTGAAGTTTTCATATAGAAACTTGAAGTTTTCATGTGGAAGCTTGAAGGTTTTAATGTAAAGCTTGCTTCTCAATCTTCTCTGATGATTGAACAGAAAAATCTGTTGAAAATTCATCGAGAGATCGTTTGTAGGTTACAGGTTGTTTTCAGATTCCATGAATATCTTCCGGGTCGTGGAGATTTAAATTTGTACTCGAATTCGAAAGATCGACAAGTCGTTTCAACTCACAGTTTGTATTCGTGCATCTCCCTGCTCTATGAAGATTGGGCAAGCTAACCTAGATCCAAAGCTGGTTGGCTTTCGTCTACATAGATACATAAGCACAACCAGTTTCTAATAATAGTTGACGTTTCACCTCACGTTTTTCTTCGAGAACGACATACCATTTTACAAATCCTACACTTATTCCGAGTTTTTCAAAAATGTTCCATGAAAAAAGAGATAATTCAGGAAAATTGATCAATAAAGAATAAAGTCAAGTTCAACTGTTTTTTGTATATTAAAAAGAAAGAATGGAATAGTTGGAAAATGTTTATAGTATTAATGAACGATCAGTTTATTTCAAAAAGACGTTTTCCCTGAAGGTTTGACAAATAGAATTTTCCAGTATCTGGGTCAAGTCGTTGACACGAGAAAAATAATTAGATGAAACCAGATGGCGTATTTTCGTAAGTCGACAGGTGTTAGCATCACGAAATGGTGCAGCTGTACCTGTGTCTTCTGAACGTAAGTCACTCTCGTCAACTCGAATAATTCGATTTCAGAAGTCATAATTTTCCATTATGTTGTCCTTCGAGAAACTGATTTCTAAATTTATAGAGGTAAAAGATTGATCGCGATTTCGGGGCATTAGAGTCTATCTGGAAATTGAATTTGCGATTAAAAAAGTTAAGAGAGCACGAATACTTTTCTTAAATAGAAAATTTAATTCCAGATAGTAGTGAGGAAATACCTTTGAGAAAAGCGGACTTTTAACGGAAGGGGGAACTGAAGCTCGAATTATAATTACATTTTCTTAGCAGAATATATTAAAAACTTATTCATTTGTATATTTTAGCGTTAATTCTGGTAAGGAGTGAAGTAATTAATACCATATCAAACAAACTTACGTCAGAGTGTACGGAACTTTATCATTCATAACATACTTTCTCTTCCACCTTACTCGTTCTTGCGGCCAAACAGTCAATGAACTTTGATGGACTTCGGTCATCGAATGACCAGGGTCTCTGAACTTTACTTACTACTTTAGGAATAAACAATGAATAACCGTTTCTATTTTTAAAGATTTTCCTCTGGTATTTAAATCCAACCTAACTGGAAAATTCTTCCGCCTTTTCCCACATTTCCGAAGAAATACGGAATAATAAGAATTATTTAACTTCAGTGGAAATTTATATGATAATTTGGAAACATAGTTTCGCTAAGGAAACCATATTTGACATGAAGTAAGGCAATTAGGTTTGTACTGTGTCGCTGGAGAAAAACGGAATTTTCTTTGTCTTGAAGTATATATCGTTGAGTAAAAGCACACGTAGAATTCTGGCTGGATTCCCGTACGTGCCACCCCATAGAATTGAGTTCTCTTTGGGAGGGTCGTTACGTTACGTTATGGGGTCGAAATAGATGCCATCGGTCGATGTAGTTGCCCATGGCAACCCGAGGGTTCAGCTTGCTTGGTGCTTTGCAGCCGAATGTGCTTCGCTGTGTTATGGAGTCGGATGTCCAATGTTATTTTCCCCAATGTGACAAAGACTTCTAATCGATCTTTAATTCCTTTTCCGGAGAACAAATACATTGCTCGTAAAATCATATAACATTTTTTTCTTTAACTCAATTATTTGTAATACTAGAATTTTTCCTTTTCTTTGATTAAGAAGCAACTCATTTGTACAATTTTATTTACCATTACTTATTCTTACGATTGTTAGTAGTTTGAAGAGCTTTCATGGAATTTCCAGTAATGTCAAGAGATTTGAAGACATTGCATGAAATTTGGCGGAGTTTGAAGGAATTTTAAGGAATTTTTGTAACGGATATCAAATGATTGCATGGGATTTTGAGGACTACACTATTCTTTATCATTTGAACTCAGCTTAAATTCATGGCCAACAAGCATTTCGAAAATCCGATAACAGTCGAAACATCGGAATTGCGAGTTTTCTGGATCATGCATTTTTTAGAGAAGGATCTGAAATGCAAGCTTGCCGTTACATTATCCGTAAACAATAACGACGAGTTTGCATTTTCAGATGCCGCCTTTTTTTTTCTTTTTGTCTCTTACATAACTTCTTGCTGAACATCATTATAAATTGTCTTACACTTCAAAACATGTTTACGAAATGATTTACTTGGCCCAAGTAAATTTACTTGGATGAAGTATATAAATGATTTTGTTGAATAGGGCCAAGTAAACGCGTTTACTTGATTCAAGAACATTTCCTTTCCCGTGCACCGTATTGAATAATTCCCTTATTTGATCTTTGTCATGAGCGTTACAAGTAAAAATAGTAAAGTGGACTTGGAAATTGTTGGAGGGGATAAAATAAAATCGGATGTGAAGGGAGCATTGACCTTTTGGACACGTGTTTCTTGCCATGTGCTACACGAGGCGCATCGTTCTTTCCTACCCTCCCTGAATTTCTCGCTCTCTCAAGGCGTGGGGAAAATGTGACAAAGGAAAACATAAAAACGTTTCACAAAAGTAAAGAGCCCTTCCTACACCGTTCACCATGGAGTTTACCTCAACGCACCTGGTTTTCCTCTCTCCTCGCTCAACATTTTTTCGTTTTATCCAAATCCAACGTTAACAATTTTATATCACGTATATATTTTAAACTGTGCACGCCCAGCGATTCATACTGAATACCAGAGTCGAATTTATTATATCACCCACATAATAAAGATGTGCATTTGGAAACGTGATGTAAGTTATAAGCTCGTAGAAGAAAGCTAGAACAAAGAAAAATAAAAAGTATCTTTTTCTCTTTTTGACTTCAGTATCTCATTCTTCGTTAAGTGCATCCGTTTTTGATGTTTAATATGACCCCAATCAGAATCACAAAATTAGTTTGGTGCAGACTTTTTAGAAATTAAATATTGCTTTGATTTTTTTGTACATAAAGTGTATTTTTTGTGGATTATTACAAAGGATGTTAAAAATTCTTAATCCGTCCCTGATGTTCGCTGGATGGTTTTTCAATCGCCTCTAGACGTTGTTGAATCTAAAAATAAGTGTTCGTGTTCAAATCTGTGTGCTCACGCCGAAACGTCTAGCGCAGTGCATACGCATAACGTACTGCACATGCGCAGCAATTTAGAAGAGAGAAAGTATCAACAACTTGATTTTCATGGAAAAAATCTCTCTGCACATGGCTTGTTAAATAAACTTACGCAAAGTAATGATAAATTAACGATTCTGGAAAATGCTGTAAAAAAAGTGTCATGAGAAACATGAAACAAGAGAAAAAAGAGGCTGAACAAGTGAAGACTTGAATTTGAGTTTTGAAGCGTAAACAACACAATTTGAAAGTTTTAGGAATGAAAGATTCAAAAAAAAAAAACTTAAGCTTGAATCTAAATACTCATAAATCATATATGCTTACAAGAATTATAATAAGTAAGTAAGAAATAAAGCAGATTAATCATAAAGTCATGACTGAAAAAACAGAATGATTTATTGTAAACACCCACAAACTAAAATTTTTAAGTGCGGCCCTGTATATGTGTAATTGTGTATACACGTGGGTTCATAAGAAACTAACTGTATGTATATGTAGCTTTGTTGCTCAATATTGACCGTATGATTAGCATCACCAAATCGAATAACGGCATCAAACTGGCTTTCTTCTGATTAAGCAACGTTTGGGTTTAAGAGACTCTCATAAAAGGCTAATATCCCAAAAATTCTCTAAAATCCTAATATCCAGACTCCGATTGTCAAACTCGCCATATTCTTTCCGAATGTTCTAAAGTAAAACTCAAACAATACAGTTTTATAAATGCTGAATTGAATAAATGAAATTTTATTACGGGAATAATTAATTCTGAATACATTAAAGAGATCTATGTCTTTTTGTAGGAAATTCAAATTTCTTTCGGCAATTAACATATCGTTAGCATGCAACGTATAAAGGAAATTTCTTTTACGAACGAACGTTTTTCACTTCATTAGTGGTATACTGTAGAAGAATCGAAAGAAGAATACATTTAGGGCACGGATTCCCATAGAGAGTGTAAAAATCCTGTTTTTTTCCGGTTTCTAAAGTGCACAAGGCCCTGTAAACTAAAGTAAAATAATAATAAGCCCTTCGAAAACAGTACGATTTAAAATATTTAAAAAAGTAAATACTAATTGGAAATTTTGAGTAGAAAATCATACATTAAGAAGTTTCACTCACTACAAACATTAGGGTTATTCCACGTAGTTCAGACGACGTTTTCTGGACAAAGTTGCACAAGACTTGACTTGGCGAGTTTACAAGTGGGACGTAAGTGTCTTTAGTTTTGAAATTTTACTAGAAATTAGAGAGACGTAAGAAAATGGCAGAGCGCTTAATATCAATCAATTTGTCTAATCTACGTATAAAAAATGTTTTAATTTTTCTACTGAATCAGGTTCTTGCCGAAATTTCAGTGACACCTTTACAGTATGTGCCAGATGTTTTCAAAGAATCAAAGCAAGACGATGTGTCTATCCATCAGCTTCTCAGACTTCTCGAAATTAATTTACTTCAGACAGTTTCTAATATAACTTACAGAAGACAGATTTGATGCATCACTTTTTAGGTGCGTTTTTTGTTATTTTGAAGGTGTTATTGACGATGATAAATATTTAATGCTACTGTAGAATTTGGAACACAGTTCAAAACTATAGGCACGCCTCGTTTAATTCGTGAATAGAAAAGTTCTGCTGACAACGAATGCATACTAAAATTTCTTATAGACTTTCTTCGAAGAAAGTCACAATAAATATAAATCTCAACAGAAAAAGATGATAGTTTGAGGAAAGAATGCTCCTGAAGAAATGCGATAAGAAAATCAGCAAACATAGAAAAAGGACATCGAATCAAAGAAGCAGCAGCGTCTTTCCAAGAAGCCAATAGAAACTTTTATATCACAAGATCAAAGAGTATTTTACTTTATACAAATTTACCTTATAAATCTCGCATTACGTACAATCAATTTTGTAAGATTCTAATTTAAAAGAAATTTCCTTAGGAACTTTATAAAATCTTCCATCATATTCTACATTTATCAAAGGATCATAAAGCTAACCCACTTTCTATTTAAATTCTAAAATTCCGAACAAATCCTTATATCTCCACAATTAATTTCCATCCTCCATTTTCCAATCATTTCACTCTGACCGAGATATATGCTTTTCCGAAATGGACATATTTCCATACTCTCAAAAATATAAACCCTTCATATTGAAATCATTTAATTTTGAAGAAATTTATTTTGAAACGTTTATAATTTACAACATTCTAGAATCTCTTTCATTAAATATTCTCCTTTGTTCTCAGTGTATATAATGTACAATGTACACTGCAGTTCTTTTCTAAATGACACATTCTCTCTTGATCGGATGACCTTGAGAGTGACACATTGGACCTGAACAAAGACAAAGGCAGATTGGATGTTGTCAACTCGTTGCAGTCTGATGCAGAAGTGTAGGCCTGAGTTTTGCCTCTGTTACCATGCGGTTCTCGGGGCGGCGTCGGTGACAGCAGCGAGTATTGATCAAACCACCCTCCTTTCCTCCCACCTATTCCACCCTCGCCAACCAACTCTCACCGCACCCCCTTTACACCTCATAGTGACTTCTCTCTCGCCCTTTCACACCAGATTCGTGAGTTTGACTATTTCTCTCTCTGTTTGGCTTCCTCTTCCCGCACTCTCCACCCAAGCAAAACAGGAGCAGCCACCCCGTTGCTACCATCGAGCCAACAAGAGACCCCAGCTCGAGCTCTGACCCATTTGGCAGCATTCCCGAGCTTACATTGGGGTTCCGCCTGCCTGTGTGGCCAACGATAATCATTGGCACGAATATATATATATATATATATGCAT
>JAUESH010000041.1:3543313-3554968 GCA_032275165.1 Synergus magnus
AAATATCTTGAAATATCTGAAAAAATCTTTTGATAATTCTTTTCAAATCTTTTAAAAATCGCCTTTAAATCCTTAATATCAATCAAAATCTCTTAGCAACCTTGAAATTTTTTTAAATTCTTAAACGGCATGTGATACTTTTTACCATAAGAGCAATTTAATTTCCCCAAATTTACGTCCGCTAAAATAAGTATTTTTTGCTAAAACTAGGCAATTTACCTCCGTTTCATGGATCTTTTTAAATCCCTTGAAATCCATTTAAATTCCTGAAAATCCCACGTAATCTTTTGAAATCCATTCAAAATTCCTATGAATATCTTTAAATTCTTAAAATCCCTTTAAATTGAAGAAATCTATTAAGGGCATGTGTTACCATATATAAGCAAATTTAAATAACCCCGTTTTTTTATCACAATTTTTATATTTTCAAAAAAAGTAAAAATTGTGAGAAAAACCCCGGGTTATCTAAATTTTCTCATATGGTAAATAATACATGCCCTTAAAGCACAACAATAATAACGTCGAGTGGAAAACGAGAATCAGCGAAGCAAAAGATTGACGCGATATAAAAGTATCAAAGCAATTTTGCCAGATTATAATTCGTGGATAATTTTGAATGTTGGACATTTACGATTTGTAGGATTTGCAGCGGCATATCAGTAATATACGTGAATTTTGGTACGCAATATATCTTCAAATGCCTCTGCATATACATACATAGGATTAAATTACTCTAGCGAAATTCTGCGCAGAATTGAAAAGATGAGCACTGAAAATTTGGGTCATGAGGAATAATAATAATAACCAATAATTATGAGAAAGTTTCAACAGGGCTCCATACTCTTCACAAACTTTACTAACTTCTTTATTAACAATTAAATGTCCCCAATGGTACTCCGCTAGTTTGAAACTCCATTAATCTTTCATTTACATCTTCAAAGGCCTTTTGAGAAGACCCACCGCCTTTATAGAGAAAAGCGATGAATAATTTTAGAAAATGGACTCAATGAATAGACCTCAAAAAGAAAGCGATAGTTGCTAATATTAAGTTTGATTCATACTCAGAGTTAGGAAAAGTAGAGCAGACAGTTCGGCACAATAAGCTATGAAACAATAGCATGGAGTTTTGTAATAAAAGAGGATTGAGAACAAATTGGAATATAGAAATTAGGTAAAAAAATGTAAGTTTTATATTCTCTCTTTTGCTCCTTTTACCTTTTTAGTTAGAAATGTTATAATCCTCGAAACAACGAATAATTGAACCATATTTCATTAATTTTTTCTAGAGGAAAAGTAGATCGTTCTATGAAATTAAGAGGGAAGTAGAAAATATGGGTGAAGTACTATTGTGGTGAAGAGAAATGAAATATATCTGCTCACTAAGTCCGTACGTGGAGCTTAGTAACGTGCAATTACTTTGATTAAAGCAAATTGTGAAACGGGCTAGAGTAAAGGGAGAAACGAGGGGAGAAAGACGTAGGGAGTCAAGAGAGTAAATGAATGAAAAAGAATTGCTTTTACAAATCTATAGGACACTTTCTTTTTAATTTTTTTCTGACGACACAACTGCTATAAAATTTAATGAAGGGTGGAATTAACATAAGTACGTAAAAGTCAATTTTTTCAAAAATATATTGAAAAACTTTGAAGATCATTTTCTTGGAAACTATTAATGTTTTTTTAACATTTCTTTTAAAGAATCAAAAGAGTTCTCAAAACTCTCGAAAATACTGTCTTACTATAAAAAAACAACTGAGAATTCGATTTAAAAGCTGCAGCTTTCAAGGACAATGAGAAAAAAAAAGAAAAACAGATGTATTACAATCTATAAATTAGAGCTGAAAGTGAGTAAAATACTGTCACTTTCAATCGAAAGAAAAGTCAAAGCAGAGAGAGGAGTGATTTAACCCTCCATCGAGGGAGAAATCATCGGAGTGACAAAAGTGAATGAGAGAAGGGAGAAAACGGAAAATCGAGTTTTGGATTTTTCGTGAAGGACGTGCATTTTTTGGTCGCTGTGGTTAAGAGCTTTTATCTGGAACTGGAGCATGCGAAGCTTTTTCGTAAATGTGTCAACTCAACACGAGGGATCAATACTCGCGCCCTCGTTCCGTTCCACTACCACCACTACTTTACCCCCTCTTTCTCTTTGTCTCTCACTCTATCTCCTCTTTTGGCTCCTCTTGGTCTCTAGTTCTCTCTATTTTCCTCATATATACAGATTCATCTTCCATCTCATTCTTTAATTTCGTTTTGCTATATGTCCTACTTTGCTCCTCTCCCTTACACCCTCAGAAACTATTATTCGCATCCCTTTCATGCTTTTGCTTTTGATCTATAGCCCACTTTTCCTCTATTTCTTTCGCACTGAATATTGATGTCTTTCTTTATTTTTATCATTCTTGGGTCCATCTTCACTAGTGCTTCATCTCCTGTCTTTTCAATTAAGAAGTGGCCCTGGACATGCTCGACATTTTTATAAAATATAAAAATGGTGAGACCTTTTCCCCAAAGATTCAAAAATTGTCATTTCAATGTTCAAATTATGGGGAGAGGTTTCACGCCTCGTGGCGATAATTATTTATTATAATAAGAATAAATGATTTGTAGAAATTTCCCGGTTTGAATTTTAATTGACTGAAAAGTTCTGAACGTTCACATGAATGAATTTTTGTATCTATTGTATTTTAAACTAGAAAAAGTTTTAAAATATTGATTCATTTTAATTGAAAATAATTCTGTATGTAAGAAACTCGTAATGACTATATTGTTATTTTTATATGGAACAAGATTTTTGAATAAAATAGAACTGGGAAAAAATATTTCGTTCATTTGAACGTTCAAAACTTCTGGTACATTTACTTTTATGGAAGTATATTGCAGAGAAAAGCAGTTGATGTCGAGGCATCCAAATTACTTAATTAAATTAGTGCTCGTCCAACTTATGAACTGAAATTAGTTTTATAAAGAAGAATGGAGAGAAAGTTATAATAATTTAGGGATATATATTCCTAAAAAGTTCCTTGATTTGCTCTAAGTTCCTCAAGTTGCGAAATTTGAATTTTAATTCTTTTATTGACGTGCCTTTCTGACAAAAGACCGAAAAGGGCATTAATTACTAACAATAAGTACAGTTTCTTAATTTTAGATCTTGAAATATTTCTGAAATCTAAAATCTGTTTCATAAAAGTTATGGAATATAAAAAAAAAAATAAGAAAGTACTTTCAAGATAAATCAGTACTGAATTGAACCCTGAAAAGTTTGATTGGAAAATGTTATTAGGTTTCAAGAAAATAAATGGAGAAATTTTGTTAGCACGCTTTTTCAACTTTCGACGATGATTAAAAATCCAATTTTCTATTTACTCAAAAAATAAGAAAGTTCTTTCGAGATAAGTCAATAGTGAATGGATAAAAAACTTAATTGAAAAATATAATTTTGTCTCGAGAAATTGGAGGGTAGACTTTGTTTTTAGTTCAAGAAATATGTTTTTATAAATTTAGACGCTGATTAAAAAAGCAACTTCGAATTTTAAAAAATGAATAGGTATAATATTCCTTTGAAATGCAGACACGGCTAAATTATTCTAATTAGACGCTATTTTTCTGTTCAGTGTAAACGCAATTAATCCACATTACTAAATAATCGCATTGCTCTTCTATACACACACATTCAGCACACAATAAGGGGTAATTATTACCCTTTATAGTGCACTTGGTGAATGTTAGGTGTCGCAGATAGGTGTGCGGTATGCTCTCCGGAGTACCAGATTCCGTGACCTAAAAACGAAGTACACTTGTGTGCACGTGTTTCTGTATACGTATACATTTCAATACGTGTAGAGACGTTGGGTTTAGTCGATAGAACATAGAAGAGAATGTGAGCACTGTGTAAGTGGGCATCAGGGTCAAGCTAAGGGGTGTGGAACAGTGCTACCACGCTCTTAATGATATAAAAAAAATTAAGAGACTCTCAGAACCCTCCTTGTACCACTCTTTTCATTCGTTCTATACTAATTAAGGGCATGTGATACTTTACCATAACAGGATTTTATTTTCGCCAACTTTACGTTTGCAATAATAAATATTTTTCACTAAAGGTATTTATTATTGCGAGCCTAAAGTTGGCGAAATTAAATTACTCTTATGATAAAGGTTGCCTACGTTTTCTAGAATCAACGTCTATATTTTGCCTTTAAGGGTGTTGGATCCCAGTTCTAAAACCTAAAAATTCGATTTCTTGATTTTACTTATCAAATGTTAGAACGAGATATTTTTCCGCTCTGTAGCGGTATTCATTTTTCAAATAGAAGTGTGCTTATAGAGCGAAAAAAATGTCTTCGATCCCTACCTTACCGGCATCTTCCCCCTGCAATGCCATTTCTAAATTTATTGAGATATCACATTGAAAATTTCTAAAATTAAAGGAAATATACTAAGGTACGTTTATCTGGTCCTACATTTTTATTAAAGCAAAAAAAAACTTTTAAAAATAATTTTTTTTACAAATGTTAATATTTAGAACCAAATAAACGTACCTTAGTACTTTTACTTTAATTTTAGAAATTTTTAATTCGATATCTCAATAAATGTAGAAATAGCATTGCAGAGAACTTGAGTCCAACATCCTTAAGGTTTATTTGCATAATTCTATTAATTTCCTATTAATTCTATTAATTCAATATTAAGAGTATTACCAAATGGAAAAACATGGAAACTGAATGCAGTGTCAAATAAATCAATGAAAAAAGTCGCTTTATGATATTTTTCGAAGTTTTAAACATCCAGCTTTAAAATTTAAATTAGTTTTATAAAAGCTGTTTTAAAATGTCACTGAGATATCAGTTTTATTTTAATGTCAAAGTAACTATATACACATCGCGCGGATTCAGAATACAGATATTCATAGTCTATATAGAAGTAAAGAAAACGTTATAGATTCTGAAAGATCTAAAATTAGGAAGCTAAATTTATGCAGACGGATCCACTATGAATGTATAGCTCAAATACTTTTTAATTTAAGTGTATATGCGAGAAAGGACAGTTTAAATAATTAGAAGCTAATTATAATTTTAATTTTAATTTTTATAAAGGGAATTTAAGGTCAATTCAACTGAATTTATGTGAATTGAAGGAAATTTATTTAACTTTTTAAGTAAGAAATATTGCAATTTTATTTCCCTTCAAGGTTGTTAGATCCAAGTTCTAACTTCAAAATTTGAATTCTTCATTTTATTTGACAAATATTATAATTGGATATTTTTCGCTCTACACGCATAATTTATATTTAAAAAGAGAGTGTCGCTATTACACAGCGAAAACATACCTAATTACAATATTTGTTAAGTAAAATGAAGAAATCGAGTTTTTAAGTCAGAACTTGGATCCAACTTGCTTAAATTGACTGAAAATATTTTCCGAAACATATCAGGGTGTCTAGTGATCAGGAAATTTGAAATTCCCGGGTTTTTCACGGTCAAATTTTTTTTCCTCTGACCAATTTATAGATGTCTTTTTGTGATTTTTGAAAGTCAACGTATACATAGAAGTCGATTTTTCGATAATATATGTACATACAAAAAATTCCCAGTCCTAAATGAAATTCCCAGGTTTTTCCCCGGTCAAAGAAAATTCCCGGGTTTTCCCCGGTTTCCCGTCCACTAGAAACTCTGCATATTTATTTATTAATCAAACTAAAAAGAAATGACCCTATAAGTAAAACAGATTTCGGAAATTAAAAGGATAAAAATAGCAAAAAGGACTAAAAATGAAGTTGGAAAATTGCATAAGCCTGGAGAAATAGATTTATTTGATGAATTTAAAAGAATTTTTTCAGGCCGGCCCTGATTACTAAACTATGGGGCACGAATCGGATTATTCTGGCTTGGCCCGAATATCGGCGCGCATGCGTTTTACTCCAGTTTTCCAGGCATCCGCAGGGATAGAATATGTGTATAGGGAGCACCAGGGAGCGACCGATTATACAACAATCTTCGTTGGGAAACCGGGTTACGCCCCTCTCGTCCATCTTTTTTTTCGGCACCTGTCTAATCAGATAGAAACAGGGGCGATTTTCAATAAGTCATTTTAACATGTCATATAAAAAGATTCAGCATCAATGATGGATTGGTAGAAGAAATTTTGGCTAGAGCTTTTACAAAGTGACAACTGAATGGAAAATAATTTATAACAACTTGAGGAAAGAGAACTTTTTAAAAGGATCCTTTTAAGGATTACTTGTTTTCTTATTTAAAATCTGGAATTTTGACAAGAAGAGCAGTATTTTCTCAAGCTTAAAAAGTTTCTTTAGTTTCTTTACTTTAGCGTTTAGTCTCTTTAGAAATGACGAAAGGAATTATCCCGTTAGAGAATCAGTTTTCTCAAATTTCACGCTATGAAAGCAAAGCATAGAAAATATCCGGTCCTCGCTCTCCGCTTTTAGAGCCATATCGGTGTTTCAGGTAAATTTACCTTTTGGCTTAACGACCTGAAAAGCGCTTTAAAGCAACTCAAGCAACATAATCCTTTAAATAATATACCGCTGACCAATTAGAATCCACCTAACCGTACGGATCTAGTTTTCCTCATTACACAGCAAAAGAAAATCAGAAAATAATTTTGTTATAATATCAGGCTTCATTAGAAAAAATACTATATCAAAAAAGGGGAAACAAGAAAAAAGATGAATTTTAAGTCGAAAAAGTGAATTGTTAAGCCAGAATAATTGTATTTTCTTGTGAGGTTTTATTGATTTTGTCCGCATTTAAGTGAAAAACGAGATAAAACAGGAAAAAGGGGAAGTTTATTGAAAACAGGAGAAAAAAGAGATTTAAAAAAAACGGGGAAAAACAGGGGAATAGGGAAAAGAAGATTGTGAAGAATAAACCGAGATAAACTGCCTGTTTAATTTTCATCGAACATATAAAAAAACACTGAATAGAAAAGTTAAAAAAAAACTGATGAGTAGTTTCTAAAGATTTTTTCATGAAAATTGTAGGCAATATTTCTGTTACAAAATTTGGAAGCAGAAAAATTAGTCTCGTGAATAATATTGGTTACAAAAGAATTTTTATAATGAAAACATTTTTGGGGGAAATTCAATGGAAAATTTTGTTTTACGAAATTTTGATTTTCAGCTAAAATAACTTGAACGATTAATCACCACAAACCATTTATCACGAGATTCCAAATTTCCACAAAAAGGCAAGGTCGTTTGTTTCTAACTGTCGGTGGTTAATTTCAAAGGAGGTCTCGGGTTTGGAGCTTCGAATCTGGGTCTCTGGGTCAACCCTTTCATTGATTCGACCCCACTAGCGAAAATTATTCTCTAGATTTGTTGGTTCTCTGCATTCGTTATTTCGTTCTAATGCATTGAATGCGATCCCCCTCCCTGCGAATTCAACACTATAGTATTGAATATTGGAAATTGGAAACCCTAAATAAGTGTTTTTATGCAATTGAAGGGTTATAGCTGGGTTTCAGTAAAGTGGGGGAAAATAGTTGGTGCTATAATGATCGACTAGGCGCCACTTGGGTCAGTAGGTCACATTTATAATCGATTCACCCGGGATTCTACAATTTTTGGGAAATTCAATTTTCTCTTGTGCTATTTCGTTTTGTTTCACTCTCTAAATCTTAGTTAGTCAACTTAGACAATTTGAAATTGACTCGGAAATAGGATCAACTGGTTATTGAATAACTGACTGTTATTCAAATATAATTAAATATATAATTTGGGGGACTAAATCATTTAGTCAATGGCGTAGTCCTATTTTCCACATGTTCTAATTTTGTTATAAAAAGAATTCTTCTAAATTGAATACTAAAAAAGTACCTTTTACAAGTTAATAAAATGTGAATTCAATTTTGAATGTCACTAAAGATACTTTGACATGAGATCTGGGGTTGATAGTAGATAATAATTAAAGTTAGTCAGAAAACATTATTGCCCTGTTCATAGAGAGTAACATTTAATTTGGAAGTTATTTAATTAAATATTCTTTGGTGGAATGAATGAATTTTGAATTTTACATGAAATTTTAAATATTTGAAATTATATGGACTGCATTCGGACTGTTCGCTAAAGTTTCTGGCTAAGTTTGTTTAGCGTACGTCGATAAATCAAGTTAATTTTTCAAAAATCTACAGCCAGTTAGGTAGATATTACGTTATCTAATGGTAAGTTACCATAATCTACTTCATTTGCTAGAAATATCAAAATATCCAGCAATAGATTTCAGCACTACACGGTACAATCGTTCGAATCGTTTAAGGGCATGTGGTAATTACCATAAGAGCAAATTTATTTTCCGCAACTTCACGCCCACAATAATAAATATTTTTTGCTAAAACTAGGCCATTTACCTCCGTTTCGCTCAGACGAAGGTAAATGGCCTAGTTTTAGCAAAAAATATTTATTATTGCAAGCGTAAAGTTGCGGAAAATAAATTGCTCTTATGGTAAAGTATCACATGCCCTTAAACCGTTCCAACAGTTTTTAAATTGTTTGAAAGAGTATAAAATTTGGGTAAAATTCATAAAAATGTTAATATCTTCATAGCTCTAATTTGTTTGCTCTTATAGTACATAAAAATACAAATAACAATGAAGTTTACTCACAATTAATCGTTTTAACAACTGCATTCTTCGATATCAAGCCAAGATTCAACAGAGAATCAATTTCACGTTCCTTGATAACTAGGTTAACTTTCCTTACACGCCACTCCAGTTCACGAGTTCACTCTCTTCATCCTGTCCATATGCAATTAATAAACACTATTGTTCAATTAAAGTCACCCGAAAGTCGACTAGAGAGTTATTCAATCACAATTCACATAAATATCCTCTAAAATCACTTCGCAGAAAAAAGGTCGCACAGTATTTCGTAAGCCATAAACAAAAGAATGTCGGACGTCGGTCATAACAATTACCACTTACCACCGAGTCTTGCAACTGTTTTACCAACACTACGAAAACAGTTATCACCCGTGGGTAACAAAGTTACCTAGAATAATTATTGACAGTAGTCGACCTAACCTCTAAATTCACAGTTGAAAGCATTCAACCAATCAGAATTTGTAACACAATTTTCAATTGGCTCGTTCCCCTTGAATTGTCCACAAGAAACCCTTTGATTTGTGCTTTACATTGGTTACTAAATAAAAAAACAAATCTGCTCACAAGTCTCAAAAATCGTCGTCTGCTCTTTTATACTCTGCCCTCTTTCCGGAGTTTAAGCTCCTATCTTTTTCCCTAGCAATGACACATTTGCCTCTCAAACTTCGAAATGTCTAAAGAATCTTAAAGTTTTATCTAATTAGGACATAACTCTATCAAAAGTCTACAAACCCTCTTTTCTCGTTTGTACTCTCAACATAAAAATTCTAGTCAACCCTACCAATACACTTGCGTTCAGCATTTTAAAACGGGAAGGCTGACGAAAGCGAAAGCTTCTTTCCCAATGTTCCTTTGTGAATAAGCTTCTGTAGCTTTTAATTTATCATCAAGTGACAAGATACATTTCAACAATTGACACGAGCAGCCGGGATCGCCTTAATGTGATTATTGTAAATGCATTGTGAACTAGATCAGTCACCGGTGGCGGATAGCGTTCGATCAGTAGTGATCGGTCCGTGGTTCGGAGGAAGATGGCCGCCAGTGATTCTCGTGCGAGGCTGTCATGAAGGAGTCAGGATATTCGTTAGCCCTTGCCCTCGCACTTGCAGCAATGGAAAATAGCATCTGGTTGCAAAATCTAAGTGTCATTATTGTTTGACATTTAAGTGTCGCGGAAAGTGTCACAAAAGAAGTGACATCAAGATCTAGTGCTCAGAGACGCGAGATATAGAACCTGGTGAATCTTCGGGTTTTCAGAGTTCCTGAGAGCAAATAATGGCAGACAAGTAAGTTCTTCAATTTTACCCCCTGACCTAACCTCCAAGAATGACGATTTGCAAAATGGGAATGTCAGAATCAAAATTGAGAAAGGTAACGGCAGTATAAAATTTCCGTTGCTTTCGTTTTGAATGACTACTTGGTGAATATTTTGCTTTTGTCCTCGAAATTTAAAAGATCAAATATAGTTTTTTTGATTAATTGTCGTTAATTAGATCCTAAGGAATTTATTAAAGAAGGCAAGCTTGGGTTTGGGTGGGACCCATAAGACTTGCGCTGCACCCTTCTTTCTCTCCTGTCACTTGTTTCGCTTGTTATCTTTTGTCCATGTCGTGCTCGTCTTTTTTGCACTTTCGCGCACCGATCTCTAGATAGATAAATTTGCGCGGACTATTTGTGCCAATTAAACGAAATGCATGACATCAGCCGGTTTTGCTGCAAGCATTTCCATCGATTGTTAAAGGAAAAGGGAGAGAGAGTGACAGTTGACATGTTCTAACATGCACAGACAAGATCGCCATGACTCGTTTTGAAATACCGTTTCTTGCACTATTTCTAGGTGATGATTATTTGGATTTTAATTAGCTTTTACAGTTAGAGATTGATAGAGAAATTGTTGTTTTGGGATCAGAATTTAGAACGAGCAAGAGGGTATATTTTGGAGTAGAAGCCTTAGGAATTTTATCTGGAGCACTATAATAGTTCTGACCTTTTATAAGTTTGCTTTTTTAGACATCAATTATCTTTTGTTTATAAAAAAACCTTTAATTATTGATAAATGAACCTATACCCCCATCAAACCAAATTTTAAAACATAGTCTTTGAGACCTTTACCTTTTCTTTTAAAAAGTCCTGGAGATTGATATAGATCGACATTTATGTCATCATATTCAACTTAGTTAATAGATTACGTTTTTAAGAATTTAAGATTAAATCCATTCTAAATATCTGCAATGAATCAATGATAAGAAATAGATTCTGGAACAAAATGTGAATCACACAAATGGATATAATTCACCTACATTTTTTTGAGTCATGTTAAATATTTCAATATACTTTTTTCTGTTCTCTTTTAGTTCGAGTGTTTTATTATTTAGAAACAGGAACATTTTACAGATATTTTGTAATAGAAATATAATATTTTAGGCAGTAAAATTATTCATAAATACAGTGAATGTTATCAATTGAAGATTTGATGAAATTGAACATCTGTTCCATTTCGCACATAAATATGAAAAGATGCAATTTTATTCAGAACGGTCATTGATTTTACTACAGACTGCAGACTGAAAACTATGAATATTGATTGCCAGCTATTCAAGTATTGTACCTACTTTGAAATAACATCAAAAAGTCTAAGCAAGAATTCCCTTGGTACTTATGAAATTGATTTTTCACAATGGATTACAGTTTTCATTTAAATAGAACACGTTACAAAGAAAGTGAATTTGTCAATTATAATTGTAATTACTGCTAATTATGTAAAATTTAAATTTTCTATCGTTTAGAAATTTTATAATAAATATTTTAATCGCATAGTACACCTGAAAATCTTCTATTTCCTCAATCCATTACAGATTTTCTGAGAAGTACTTCTGAGTATTCACTTCTCATTGTGCGAGGAAAATTTTACCAAACATTTAAGTACTTTTAAATTAAAATTGAATTGCACTCAAAGTAATAAAGTCGAGACGCGCGACTCTATAGAAATTTCAGTTTCATTTGATTTTAAGTGGAATCAATGGAAGTGGTACTTCTAGT
>JAUESH010000041.1:3555068-3567235 GCA_032275165.1 Synergus magnus
AGTCGAGACGCGCGACTCTATAGAAATTTCAGTTTCATTTGATTTTAAGTGGAATCAATGGAAGTGGTACTTCTAGTCTTTTCCCTATTCGTCCTTTTTCCCTGCTTTTTTTTTAAGAATTCCTCTTTCTCGTATTTTTAAGAAAATTCTCTTTTTTCTCATTTTCCACTTAAATGCGGGCTGAATCAAGAAAACTCCATAAGAAAAATCAACTATTTTTGCTTAAATGTTCAACTATTTTGTTAAAAATGTATCTTCTTTGGTTGAAAATGAAACTTTTCCGTTGAAAATTGATCTTTTTGGTTAAAAATTCAAATGCTGTGAAGCCTACATAGAATACTTCTTCTTTGTTTCTCTACTTCCTTTTTTATGGACGTATTTTCGATTTTCTAATTGTAGAAGACTGACGTACAAAGGAATTCCTTATTTCTCCAAGGAAAACCGATAAATTTCCGTATAACCCAGTTGCAGCGATAAGCTTTCGGAAGTCAAAGTTACCAGTCAATATTCCTGATATTTATATTTCTTGAATTCAGAGGGGAAATACCGACGAATAAATATGATAAAATTAAATATCTCGATGGAACACCCTCAAGTTATTAAATTACTCAATCTTGCTTTATAAGTTTAAATCAAAGAGATTGTTATCTCAGTCAGTAACTTTTTCTCCTATATTTGATATTCGATTAAGTTTTAATTTCTATTTAAAAAATAAATAACTTGTTTTTAGTCAAACTTGTAATACATATTTTTAGTATAATTTTAGTCTTAAAATTGGTTTAGATATTACTATATAAACAAAAATTCTTTAATATTTTTTATTTATGAAAATGATTTTTATTTCAGCAAAATGGAATGGGTGGAGATCATCGAACCACGGACGAAGGAACACATGTATGCCAATCTTACGACTGGGGAATGCGTTTGGGATCCTCCACCAGGTGTGCCTGTGTAAGTACAAGTATTTTAGAAGTATCTTATAAGTATGTACTAAAACCGATTATCTATTTCTAGACTATGACTACTACTTTTCAGAATGAGATTTAAATTCAGGATGTCTTTTTTTGTTGATTAGGGATTACTGATCACGTTATTCGAAGACTGGCAAGATTTTGTAGAGAATATTTTATTTTTGTAGAGTACCTCTGGTGAAAATATTTGAATGATAAGTTGAGGAAAGAATATAGGGTATCGATCACGCCGTAGACTGCAGGCATGAGCTTCACTATATGTATATCTGCATCCTGTAGCTTAAGGGCACTCTGAACTTTCAAATCTTTTCTTCTTTTCCTCCCAACATGCATTATATTCAGTAGCTGTAATATTCTTTGCTTTGTAAGTAAAATTCAAAGTTCCTGTATGATAATTTCAAACCAGAATCTAAAAAGTCACTTTCTCTAAAATTGCTCGAAATAATTCTAGATTCATAGTTTACTTATGACTTTGTATAAATTTACATATATATTTTCTTGCAATAGCTATATTTAGAGATAATTTTTCTTATTCTTAGTATTGATGAATTCTTAACTCAATTTCGCACTTGATAGTAAATTTAATTGACACGTTTAGTGAATAACTGAGTACCCGTCAGATGTGAAGTAGATTGATTTCCATTTAATGCTTTTTCGATCTAAATATATTCGTCAGAATTGTTTATACTTTGCAAGCAGTCTACTGGTCAAAGGTTGCACATCGCTGACACAGATCTGCTCAACATGTTTAGCTTGCGAGCATTAAATTCTGTCAGAGTTGCAGGAAGGGCTTTGCATTCGTGGTCAAGATACCTCATAGCTAGCGAGAGATTTAATCCCCTAGCGTATTATAATTTATGCACCAGTCCGGCAGGTCGCTCAATATTAATTTTTACCATCACTAAAACTGTTTCACATTGAATAAGATCAAATAGAGAAGTTTTGAACTTGTACTTGATTTACCTCAAAATTCGATTTCCTCATTTTACTCAGTAAATATCTAATTATAATATTTCTTAAGTAAAATGAAGAGATCGAATTTTGAGATTCAAACGTAGAAAACATGGAAACTTATGAACTGTAGCAACAATTTATTACATATTATATTTGAGAGAAGAATTTAGGCTAGAATATTTTGCTGGTCGTTTTAGTGTCAGAAATTTAAAAATATGGAAATTGTTTTCTAAGCATTCGTAACGCTTGGATTGATATCTCAGATTGTCGGGCTTAAAACTATCTCAAATTTACGAATAACTCGATTTGGCCTAAAGTATGTATTTCTTCATTCACTTGGCGACGTTTGAATGGGGAGTCTGTTAAGCTTCAGATTTGTCTGTTCCTCGAATGGCGTTGTCTATTACACCGCATTTCTTTCTTTTTTGCTTGCAGCAAGAAAACGGATAATAATCAGTGGTGGGAGTTATTTGATCAAAATACCTCAAGATTTTATTATTATAATGCAACTTCCCAGAAGACAGTATGGCACCGCCCCACTGATTGCGATATCATTCCTTTGGCAAAATTACAGGTGAGTTTTGTATTTCGTTTTAGTATAGAATTGAAATATCGTAATTATTATAAGTTTTGTTTTTAGTTTTATTTAACTTATTCTTGTATCCCAAAGTCTTTTTCTGCAAAGAATTTTTGAGCCTACGAAACAATTTTCTAGCCATCGTTCAGCTTCGTCGAGTTTGATTAGAGTGACGTCACTCTGTATTGTGTTCCTAATAAGGCTCAGGGCTCGAGTAAAAGTTCTTTCTTTTTCCAGCTTGCTCTTGCACTTAAATATTTGACAAGTTTTTATCACTTTATTATTTTTAATATTGAAGCTGTGTTCGTAGAAATTTAATTTAAAAATGAGTATATTTTTATTTAAAAGTTGGAAAAGTCGAACGCGATAGAAAATAAGAATGTAAGAGTTGAAACAAATAAAATTTCATCGACGATTTTAAAAATGTTCGTCTTATTTTTAGAATATCGTACATGCTTTCTTTCTCTCGCTAAAATAAAGTGACCTCCGAAATTCTTTCTGCATTATTTTCGAACTTTGAATTCCGCACACGCCTTTTTGTCTGGGAGCAATTTTCATTTAAAATTCTCCACGTGTATAATTTCAAAACGGAACCAATATGATACGATATTATTTTTTCAACCTGCTTTAGACTGCTATTTAAAAAAAAATATTATTTATAATATTTTATGAAATATTTTCCATCTACAGAGATTACGGAAAGAATTGAAAAATTCTGATTTTAGATCTTTATAAGGTAGTTTTTTTTGCATTATTTTGCATTATAAAACTAACTCCTTGTAAGGATATATATTTTTTAAATCGTGAACTTCACTCGGCCGTATTGCGCCTACTTGGCACAGAGGTAGAAATGCGAGTGAGCTACCATCTTAGTTTCTGGTGCAGCTATAAATAGGTGATCGCAGCCAGATGAAAAAAGTCTGGTGTATATCGTGCTGTACATCTACAAAATGTTTAGAATCTCGCATTGCTCATACGCTAAGCGATATTAGAGAGGAAAGTGCTCAGCCGCATAGTTCCTCTCGCTGAGCTATGCTATTAAAATCAGATTAGAAATACCTCAAATAGATGAAAAAAATTTACAAGTTTTTCTTTAATATTTTTGAAATTCAGAACTTTATTGTATTATATAAAATAGTTTGAGAGTTTCTGTAATGTAACCACATGGAAAATATGATAGTATGATACGTAACCAGTAGCATAATTATAATCGCAAAATTACACCAATTTGTTTCTTCTTATAATTCCAGTAGAAAGCGTGTGAATTCATCCATAAAAATCTTTGCAAGTGGTTCAATGACAAATCACTTAACTGCTCCCATTGAAAACGTTCAAGAACTTTGTTTGCTATGTTTCTAAATGCTATAGAATAAGATAAAAAAATATTCAAGGAATTCTTTATCTTTTATATGAGACCAAAATTCAAAAAATTCTTATTTTAAATTGTTTAATATTGAACGTTTGAATATAAAATTTTATAGTTTTAGAGACTTGCATTTAACATTTAAACAGAGGTGATACTTTTTATATCCAGACGGAAAACCTATCTAACAAAATTTTCTCGAGCGGACGTTTAACTTTATATCTCACTAGTGCTCTATAGTCTACAGTTAAAGTATTGGCGGGGGAGTGTAGTAGGTTGATGGCGAGGATCGTTAAAACCTTGTCCTTCGTCCCAATTCGAAAACGTTTCTATGTCACTGCACAATGCACATATAGGATAAAAGTGCAGCTGTCTCCGAAACTATCTTTCTGAAATTCGAAATTACAGAGTTAAGTATCGCAAATTGAGACAATTATTAATCAGGCCAATTACCGTATCCCTGTATATGACAAAGTTAATCATTGCGAATTGAGGCTCTTATTAACCACATATAGTATCTCATAGATATCATATTTCGTAGATATAGGATCAGAATTGTGAAACCTGAATTATCAAGTAAACAATAGGATCATAAATAAAGTTTCTTCTTTTATTTTATTACGTATTTTTATTGAAAAGTAAACTATTCCCCTATTTTTGTTATATTCACTGAGAATCTTGAAACTAAACGCCTTTATTTTCCGTAGACACTGAAGCAGAATACAGAACCAGCAGGTGGTGGAGGAACCGATTCCCAGAAACAAAATGAGTCAAGGAAGAAGGAATCAGTTTCGACTCAAACCCAAACACCGATTGTCGGAAGAACAGGACGTTTCAATCATCATGAAACTCCCACTCTTGCAGCTAATATGGTAATTCATTTTAGAGTTGATTCTAGAATTTCAGGGGTAATTGTAAAATATATAAATGAATAAGAAAGCTTTAATTAGGGTTTTCAAACTTGAACGCATTTAAGCAAATTCCGTTGAAATTTAAAAGTATTAATGAATTATTTTTTTTTTTGCAGATAAGTAAACCTCACGTCATGAGTTTGGGAGCAGGAGTTGAACTTCGAACCTCGCCTCCATCTCCTTCTCCATCATCGAGGCGCCATCATCATCACCACCACCATAATAGCAGACACCATAGGCACCACGAACAACCGTCCACTCGACGGCATCACAATCATTCTCAGGATTCCGGACGATCTAGTGATAGTTCGGTATCCCACAGTCGAACTTCCCTGGAGTCGACGGGTTATAGACTGCTAGATTCACCCCATCGACACCAACATCAGCAACGAACCATTGCCCAGCAACAGGTCATATCCTCGCAATCGTCCAGACAACCTAGTGGTAGCTTAGAGATTAGATCTCACAAGAGTGGAACTCTCGAGGGCGTAAAAAATCAAAAGCTTCTGGCTTCTGTAGACTCGCAGCCTTTAGGTTTATCCCTTTCGACGAGCACTCCTCTCTTTAAGAAGAAGACATTCACCGAGCCCCAGCGAGAGTCCAGGGCTGGTAATTTAGATTTGGATAAGAGTAAAAATGGTAGAGAAAGTAGTAGAAGCTCTTATGGACCCGAGCCAAGTACATCACCATATCGAGAAACAGTTATGGAGTGTAGAGGTTTTAGACAGGAAATGCCGCCATATCGTCCACCGGAAATCCAACCATGTTACAGTCTCAAAAGCCAGACCGAAAAGTATGGGTCACTTATTGAAACGGGTAGTCGGTTCAGAGAGAGAGAGCGAGAATCCCTCCATAGAGAAAGAGTGAACTCCTTTGATAAGTCAAACACCTCATCATTTTATCCAAGTGCTGCTCTGTCAAGAAATATTAGTAAACCCGATACTACTAGTAGTATCGGTAGAAGACATCATGGATGTTCTGCTTCTCTCTCAGAAGCAAACGTCAGAGAGATGTACGGTTCCATCTCCACGGATAGAAACGAGCCATCCAAAAGCCTCGCAAGAGGTGCAACTGTTATTGGAAATGTATTGAAGCAAAGAAGTTTGGAAGTTTCGGAGAGAGAAAGGGATTATAGGAGAATCGCAGCGTGCAATAATTCTTTAGATTCTAATGTGCAACAACCTTTAGCTCGTAGTTACAGCTTCGTTCAGCAACAGAAACAACAACAAAAATTACAACAGCAGCAGCAACAACAACAGCAGCAGAGTAGACGACATGAGAAGGATGATGATTCAATGCATGAACGTTATTTGGTTGGACAAGGTCATGATCAATCTCGTCAGCGTCTTTGTAGCAATACAAGCAGCAGCAATAGCAGTCATAGCAGTAGCAATAGTGCTGTCGAAGATGAAGGGGAAGGTCCGGTAGATGCTGACAATGGGAAGAAGAAAAGGAGCAATGGAAATCCAAGTCCTCCACCGTCGCCCTATTATGGAAACCTTCTGGTTGATGCTGATCACTTGCTGCCTCTTCAACACTACATTTTACAACAAGCAAAGCTTTCAGGTTGTTACAAATTTGGAGATCCTTTATTAGCAGAGGAAGGTGACGACTCTCTTGATGAAGAGGGAGGTAGAGGAAGCGAACTTCGAGAGAGAGCAGATGATGATTCAGATGATCAGTTTGCAGATGACGAAGCTGCTAGCAATCAAGGAGATTCGTCGAGTCAAGAATATCTTGAAGATCACTATGCAGATCTGGCGAATTATGACACAGCTGGCCTAGCAACTTACTACAATACCGCAGATACCTTGACGAGGCCACAGGTGACTGCTCCTATTGCACCACCTCCACCTCCCCCAACAAACGTCACTCAATCGGAAGCTCGTGAAACCTTGACTCAAAGACCAATTTCTCTTCCAACTCCAGTTGTAATTTCCGGAAGAAACTTTGATACAACCGATTACGATGAAGCTAGAAGGGATGACAACACCAGTGGAGGTGACATTGAAAAATACGCCCAAGATAATCTCAATCTTAACTGTGGAAGACCCAAAGGGCTTAGACTCTTGTTCCGGAAGAAATTCAGTGTTCGTGACATTCTCAGTTGGTCCAAAGACCCGATACCGCAACCGATGCTGGTCGTCGTTGATGGGGAGAAGTTGTTAAAACGAGAAGCCTGCAATCTCTTTCGGTTGGTTCAAGTTTACATGGGTGATCGGAAAGCTAACGTTGGAATGACACTGGACGGAGTCGCTATGGAAATAGTAAATACTGCTTACTCAAAGCTACCATTGCGAGATGAACTTTATGTACAGATTTGCCGTCAGACTACGGAAAATCCTAGGAAGGAAAGTTTAAGGAGAGGTTGGGAGTTGATGGCGGTGTGCCTCGCATTTGTTCCTCCTAGTGCCACTTTTGAGCCTTATTTAGAAGGTTATATGAATAGACATCGAGACCCTAACTTCCAATTTCCAGAGGTAGCAAAGTGGCCAATTCATGTACAAGTTAGTCATTACGCTACTGTTGCTTGTCGACGTCTTCAGCGAATAGGAGCTCATGGAAAAAGACAGCCACGAAAAGCAACTATTGAGGATATCGATCAAGCGAGAGTAAGTTTTTGAAATTATTTTCTCAGGGTTCTGTTTAATATAATTCAATTTATTTTAATTTAATGTTTATCTTTGCAGATACAAATCTTCCGTGCTTCTATGTTTGGTGCAACGCTTTCCGAAGTTATGGCTTTACAAAGAGATCGCTTTCCGCAACGAGATTTACCCTGGGTTCAGACTACGTTGACTCGTCAGGTTTTAGTTCGAGGTGGAACAGTGACTGAAGGAATCTTCAGAGTATCAGCAGATGCTGACGAAGTCAGTGCTTTGAAATCTTGTTTGGACAGGTTCGAGGACGGTGCAATATTGGCAGCTACACAGGACGCACATGCGCCTGCGTCTCTTTTGAAATTGTGGGTTCGAGAGCTCTATGAGCCTCTGATACCAGATTCCTTCTACAATGAATGTGTCTCCATGCGACATGACGATCAAGAAGCTTCTGCCGTTAATGTAGCTGGCGTAGTCGACAGACTTCCTGACCTTAATCGCAGAGTTTTGTGTCATCTCGTACACTTCCTACAGGTATGTTATTATCTCTGATATGGATGAGTTGATAAAGAGGTCACTTTCGCTTCCCCATCTGGGAATTAAAATTCATATTTATTTTGCTACAGATTTTCGCAAGACCAGAAGTTGTGGCCCGTACGAAAATGGATGCAAACAACTTGGCGATGGTGATGGCGCCAAATATCCTGCGATGTACATCACAAGACCCACGAGTAATCTTGGAAAATGCAAGAAAAGAGATGGCCTTTGTTCGCTCGATGATCGAGACGTTAGAAACTGCTTGGGTAGACGACCTGCACTGACCATCGCGCCACCGCTAGAATGTTCTAGATAACTATGCCAAATGAACCAGCTGATGATAATAATTATCATCATTATTATTATGATTTATTTTATAAGTACATACTGACACTTTCGTTCTTCGTTCATTCTCACTTTCTTCATAGCCTCTCTCTTGTCTATTATGACGACTGCAATCTACCGCTACATGTATAGACACTATTGTGCTATTAACTCGTTTTTTTTCACACATCTTATTTATTATTTATACAAAGATTCTACGTTACGGAGCTAGAGATTATTAGATTATATAGCTATATCGCAATAACATGTATGTATATTTTAACTTCCCTTGTTACTGCGTGTTAATCGCGGACGGCTTTTTTACTCGATCGTTGTTGAATCTCGTGTAAGATAAACGATATGTTACCGTGTATAGCTGCACTATGAAAGGTCTTTTTGTATAAGCGATGAAGCAACGTGTACGACGTTTTATTGTGAAGTAAACACTGTGAAAGGTTAGCAAGCTAAATCACTAGTTTATTTTTCGACAAATCCATTCCTTATTCATTAGGGTGGGTTGAAGGCATTTTTTTTATTTCGGAAATGCTACTGTGCCTAAAAATGACGCCTGATATGCCTAATTTTTAAGAATTTCTAATTCACTACAGAGTCTGCAGAATTTACAAAGTTTTATGAAATTTTGTCAAAGTTCTGGAAGTCTCGGAAAATAATATAAATTATAAATTGGATATATAAAATTGGAAATAAACTGGCTGTGAAGAAATTTGATTTGAAAATAATTTTAAGTGATGCGTGCAAAGAAGATTTCCTCTTACGTTAAATAAAAGATAAAACTCGGTGAAATTAAGAAAAATTGGGCATATTATCAAACTTAATAATAACAAAAGTTATTAACTTTTGTTCAACTTTTACGGTCTCTGGCTTTTTTGAATTTAAAGAAATGGTTTTTTTATCCATCCTATTATCCACGATAGGGATTTTTTTTTCTCGTTTTTCAAGGTCGACGCTAATATTTTAAGGTTGAAAACGCTAGTCGTATTTTTCTAGATATACTATATTATACTATAAAAACTCGTAGGTCTGACTCCCTTAAGGATTCTGGATACAAAATTAATGAAGGAGTTTCATTTAAACGGAGCCTTTTATTTATCGGGCTGAATCACATGTTTCGCTCTATAATACAGATGTAATTACAGAATAAAAGAGATACGCATCGATGTACATTGGTTACGGAAAACAAATAGTTTTACTATTACATAAACTTGTATTAGTACATTCTCTGTTTTGAGTAATTGTAGAAATATATATTCTTATGAGTTTAAGAATGTTGTTAAAATAATTTACAAAGCTTTTGTCGAATATTCGCTGCATTATTGCTAATATATAAAGCTACAAAAATATAAAACAGTTACTGCATGGGTGAAAAATTTATAGATATACTTGACTTCCAAGTTTTCGCACGCGTAGAAAAATGCTTAAATTTTTGGTAAAATTAATGCGTAATAACATTTAAGAAATAAGTATTACTGCAACTAATTCTTATGGTATTGTTAATCTGTACAATAATTATTTCTACTGCAAAAACGTAGAAATTTATATACAGTTCGCTTCACTATGTAAAAATGGAAAGATATTTCTAAAATCAGGCTGAGCTTTGATTTTCATATTTAGTAGACTATTTCTGAATTGCTAGAAATTCAGAGTTAATGAAGTAATTATTATGAATCACAAAAGACTAACTACTAAGTACTTGATTAAAAATAGTTGAAACGGTTGCTTAAAGTATTTTACTAAAAAACAATTATTTTATCAGAAAAAGCTAATATAAGGAAAGAGGAAATATGTGAAAAGAGGAAAAGCAATTATTCCACACTGGACTTTTTTTCGACTAATTCGCTTTTCTTAACGATAAATATGGCCGCGTGAATCAGACTTGATGTCTGTTTAAAGTATGTTGAAAGATTATAATCTACAGATAGCCTAGTTTTACAAAATATCTATATACAAAATTTACAATTCGATCATTCGTATTAATACTGGTAAACACGCGTTTCTTATACAACACGTTATATTAGAGAGTCAATATTTTTGTTGGATTAGCCAGAGTCTTAAGTAATAATTTTCACATTTCGAGATGTTGCATAAGTTGAAAAATAATTAAATTCGAAAAAGATCCAAAAAAATATTAAACGGTTCATTTCATTTTCATGCACTTTTTCATGAAAATGAATAACATTTCTTTTCTTTGTCGCTCTTTGGCTAATAAAATTCTTGATTCGAAATTGAGGGGTGGTCGTTAAGACTTTGAGATCACTGCACATTTTTTTAACTGATCACGACGAATATATAATTATTTATAACTTATAATCCATTAGCAATTGTCAACAAAAGATGCAGTAGACCCGCTCGCAATTTCTGCATAGTCACGTTTAGTTGCTGTGCACAATTTGCTGGAGAAATCAGCCTCTCTTTTCCTGTAAGTAGGTAAATTCATTATTTGTAGACCATGCATTTTACAGTTTAAATTTCGAATTAAGGGGAGTTATTTTTCCTCATTTCTAGATCCGAAGATTTAAAAAATTACATAGTGTTAAGTGAAAATAAGCGCGGGAAATTCCAATTATTTTGAGAGTAAATCAACTATTAGCAACATTGCCAATTTGAATTCTGGTCCTGGATTTTCTATAAGGCAAATTTAATTTTTATATAGAAAGCGCGGGAAACTGCGATCATTCTATGATTTTCGTTGGACGCACAATTTTCATTTTAAAAAGTTTTGTTTTTGAACCTACCCTCTTCCTGGGAGTTCCATGATGTCAACAACTATACTATTAACATATAAGCGATCATTGCACCAAAAGAAGCAAAGAGAACGTGGTTGTAAAACATCCATGTCATAAGCCCAGGACAATTCAACTCGTCTTATTTTGCCAATTTCTCCAGTGGAACCTCCAGGATGTGCGACCACCATTCGAGTTGTGGTTCCGTGTTCTAGTTTCATGTAACCACTGGAACATTTATAATTAAGATAATTATATACGTCTGTTGGTCTTAATCTTGATAAAAAATGTTGAATCATGATTTAATTGTTGAAATGCAATTATTTTTGGAAAATTTAGTTTCTTTTATTTTATTTATTGACTTATGGGAGAACTTTCTACCATTCAAGATTTTTAATGATAACTAGCAAATTAACACGTGTGCGATTATTACTAATTATTTATTTTCGAGACATTTTTAGAGAGGAAACACTTTTTAGAGAGGAATTTCAAGAGGTTTCTAGGAATTTTAAGGGATTTTGACGATTTCCAAATATTTTTACGAAATTCAAAAGATTTTGTAGAATTCTAAGCGATTTCAAGATATTTAGTGAAATTTTAAATTCATTCATGCAATTTTAAGAGATTTTTAAGATTTGTAAAGGATTTTGTGGAATTTTTAAGGATTTTATGAAATTTTAAAGGATTTAATGGCATTTAATGAGATTTCTAACAATTTTAATGTATTTTAAAGGATATCAAGGAATTTTAAATGTTATCGCAGAATTTCAAGAAGTTTCTGGGAATTATAAGAGATTTGAAAGTTTTGTCAGAGAATTTTATGGAGGCATTTCAAAAGATTTTTATGATTTTTAAAAGAATAAGTCGAATTTTAAAAGATTTCGAAGGTTGTAAATGTTTTAAGGGATTTCAAGTGATTTTTCTGATTTTTAAAAGATATTGTAGAATTTTTAAGGATTTCATGGAACTTGTTAAGATCTCTAATGATTTTAAGGGATTTTAAATTTTAAAGAATTTCAAGAGGTTTCTAGAAATTTTGAGGGATTTTGACGATTTTAAATGATTTTTACGGGATTCAGAAGATTTTTAGGATTATTAAATGATTTCGTAGCATTTTAAGGTATTTCAGTACATTTCGCGGAATTTTAAAGGAATTCATCAAAATTTTAAGAGATTTTTAAGAATTCTA
>JAUESH010000041.1:3571146-3590922 GCA_032275165.1 Synergus magnus
AATATCATGAATAAATTATAAGAGGTCAGTTGTGTCGATAGTTAACTCCTACATCGACAATTTCTAATGTTATAATGACCTAACGACTCTATTGGTAAGGTGTTAAAAATATTTCAATGTGGAAAACGGAAATATTTGAAAATGGTCGAAAAATGTAAATGCATTTCTTTTTTCATTGGTCAAATGAACAAGAAATTTGTTGATTCATGATGTCCACGCACTCTTGGGCACGTGCCATCAGCGATCAAATTTGCATTAAAGTACAGAGTACAGACAGTTGGTTAATGAGTAATTATTAAAAAACATACGTCTCACCTTCACCCAGTTGCTGAGCGGCGTGTCTATAAAACCATGTATAATAAACTTAGTTTTGCGCTTCGCATCAAAGTTCGAACGCTTAATGGACTTATCCTTATTAACTATTAAGACTTGGCCCTGAAAAAAAGAAGAAAGTGAATTTAATCAGAATTTGGTTAACGTATTTCTTGAAAGCGCGGTTGTAAATCATCTGTCATTAATGAAAATTTAACAGGGAATTGAGCAATTATTAATAAATGAATTAAAACTTACTTCGGTGGGATTCTCATTGGTGTAAAGTATAAATCTGGTGTTAATAACTTCCCGAGGAAGAGGAAAAACGTTAAGAGGTCGATGGATGAGGTGATACCAGCTCCTGGTGATGTTCAAACAGCCTAATTCGCCATAGCAGCGTGTTTCATTCTCGACTAAAATAAAAATAAATGCTAATGTTATTTCACAAAGAAAATGTTTTTTCTTGATATCCTTAAAATGAGATAGGCATTAGGCGGATGAAGGACGTTTGTCTAAGATTTATACGAGTCTAACACGGAGTCTGTCCTGTATTATGTAACTTTCGTCCTCATCGATTTATTTCTACGACATCTATTTTGCATTTTTTTGTGCAATCATGACTGCAAAACTGACATGATCAATATCTTAATTATGAAAGCATCGTTTCCTCATTCATACGTGAAATTAAACAATCTTTTCGAATGATTTTGCTCGAATATAACGAGTTTTGCATTAAAACTTGGGATTAGTCACAAAAATTGCATGTAATCTAATGAACTGTAATTAGTTATCTAAGAAATACTCATACTTTCAAGTAAATATTATAATTTCCTGAAGAATTTTTACTATCTTGGAAAATTGAATTTCGTAACACTTTCCCGAGTGAACTATGAGGAAGCTAAAGGATTACAGAACATTTATTTCAATATGTGAGCAGTTTTTACCTTTGAAACATTGATATGTAATTGCTTCCTTTTTTAAAGGAGTTCAATGGTTGCTCGTAATGCTCTACTTTCTATCGTCTGCATTATTTGAACACGAACATAACGTGAACAATTTTCTCAGTGAATTAAGAGCTTATGCAATGTATGTAGCTTCACTGATTTTTACTTTGACGAACAATAGAACAATAACAGCTTGAATAAGAATAAGAAGAATAATTCGAATAACAATTCGAATGATTTATAAGCAATGACATATATTTTATTTGAATAAAGCGGGTGCATTTCAGCAAACGATCACATGAAAGATGAATAAAGAAGCTTGAAAATTATGTTGGGAACAAAGCTTTTCTTATATCTTTTGCAAGGAGCAATGTCGATAAGAAAGGTGAAAACTGCAATAAGTTACAAGAGACACGAGATTCGACGGAAGAAAGTGGTGTAGTCAAGAATCTCTTCTGGGAAACTTGAAACGGTCATCAAGTTTGCAACTTTTTATCAGCAAAGGTATTTAAACCTTATTGAAAATGTTAAGTGCTTCTCAAGCATTTTAATGTTTTAATTTAAAAATTGATCGTGTATTGCGAATCTGAAATTCATTTAAGACTTAAAAAATTATTGTGGCATAGAATGAATGAAAATGGGGGGGTGACTGATAAAAAAAGTGTTGTGGTGCCACCTTAGTGCTTATCTAAGACTCAAACAGATAAGAGATTGTCAATCACAATTTTTTGTACTTGGAAGCGATTTGATAATGCGACTTCCGTATCAGTAAAAATTTTAGAAGTAAATTATTTCTATTATTATTTCTATCGTAATATTTTTTAAGTGTAATGCAGTCTGGTCAAGTTTGTTCGGCGACTGACCGAAATCTTATGGTGTCTGTCTGTCAATGATTATTCGACGAGGGAAGAAATAGAGACGATTCGCTGGGATAATTACAGGGTAGCCATGGTATGTTGACTTCGATTCGATCACTGCGTGCCCATTGCCACGGGTCCAGGATTCCAGCGGAGCAGAGAACAGGAGCTAATGCGACAAGGAGCAATATTAATGCTCCTTCTCCCTCAGCAACTCCGCGTTTCCTCGCACCGCTCCTCCTCATCCTGAAAAAAAAACAGAAAAAAATTAATATTAAAAAAGTTGCATTGATTTTTAACGAGACTCACTAAAATACTTCGTATGGTGTAAAATCTGAGATATTCTGTAAAAAATTATGTGATCCTATAGATAAGGTAATCAAGTACTAATGAAAAGTTCACTGGAGGAATCAATGATTTTCCATACTTATAATCGATTCAGAAATCAATGGCTCGTCAAAAGATTTTTCAGAAACATGTGAGGAATCAGTAGAGAATCAGTAGAGAATCAGTAGAATCACTTAGAATCGATTTTCGAGTGAATGGCCCCTCGGAAAGAAGTTTCATTTGGATATCCAGTACAAAGGTTCTTTTTCTGATATAAACAATTACGAAACGATGAGCCGTATAAAAAATTGAGGTAGGCACTTCTTTGACTTAACTGCAACTGAAATCTTCAACTAAATTTCTCTTGATTCTATAAGACTTGTTTAACTGCTTTAAATATCTTCTCTAGTTCAAGGTTCACTAATTTCTGAACGAACTTTGGAACCAATTTTTCTATTTTGAAGATAATGTCAGATTTATCCCATATCTTTTTACCTACTAATTTCATCACGAAGTAACACATTCTTTAATTGTGACATGCAATAAATGATAAAAAGATGGTCTCTAAGGTTGAAGAAAAGACTTCAAAAGACTTTGATAATGAATTTATGTATTAATTTATTGAGAACTACCTATAATTTTCTTGAATTAGACAATCAAAATATTCCATAGAAGTTTCCACAAAAATTGGATCTGAAATTGACACTGAAGATAAATGGCTAGTCTTTACTTGTAAGATTTCGTATGAAATAAACTTTCCTTCAAAATAGAGCTAAGTTAAATTAGAAGCTTGGAACAGAAAAATTTTGGATACACGCGAAGGAAGTATCAAAACGTAACTAAACGCTCAAAAGCGAAAGAGCCACGTCTTTGAATGTTCTGGGGTCCGATAATTTTATTGGAGGGGGTCCATTGTGCAAAAATGACCTTCAAGATCTTTATTTCTCTACAGATCCGGAATCATTATGAATCTGCAAATTTCACGGTGTAAATCTGATTAAATTCTATATTACAACATAATATACAAATAGAATCAAAATTAACTTCAAACTGCTTTTAATTCTAATCCTGTGGTCAGATTTTCTATTTTGCATAAAATATAGGAAAATCCTGATTTTTTACACACTTAAGTATTTCAAACAAGAAAAGAGTCTTATATTTTCGTTCTATATGTCCGCTTGGATATGTAGAATGTTTAAGGCTTCTCATCCGATCACCAAAGTTAAGCACTTAAGCTTTCAAGCTGTCGTTACTCCCGAACTAATATATAAAGTTAAAATTTTTTCATAATTAATTGGTATGTCATTAGATTTCTTTCTCCGTGTAAAAAACAATGATGCAGTTAATATTTTCGACCTAGGAGAAGGTGAAGATGAGAACCAGGATGTTTGCTTAGTCTTCAATTTTTTTTAACAAGAGAGCAAAAAAAGGTTTTGTCATTTAGGTAAAGCTCTTTTGCACTTTTTTTAGAATGGCTTTTCCATATTCAAACATGTAAGAAGACATTGTTAGATTTTTTGCATACATTTTTTTAATTTTTAGACTTTTTTGTACAGTGCTGAAGTGCTGGACCGATGATGATTTAAGGACATTGATCATCCGTGAGGGATACAGTGATCTTTCGAGTGTATCGTTGGCCTTGTCTAATTTTGAAGTCATGCATTAATTCTATGATTGATCATGACGAAATAGTATTGTCTTAATTTCTTATGACCAGGTGGCATAAATTTATTCTATTTAGCCGAATAGAATAGTTGTTTAATAGAAACAAAAAATCAAAATAAGTAATTTTACACAGTAAACGTTTATTTTCGTTTATTTTGTGTGAAAATAACATTGTTTATGTAAACTTTTTGTGCATCTTACGCAAGATCAAGAATTCTGAAAATTTTGGTCTATATGTCAGGAATTAGCATAATTCGGCTGTTTCTACACACCTTGAATCGACTACAGTGAGCGTATCGCATGATTCATGAAGTAAGCCTACCGCGAGTAAATACTCATGATGCGGAACATGTGAGGCAGGAAGTTCAAACATCTCAAAATTACCGTTAAGTTTTCCAATTATTTATACCTCGCATTCAATGTATTTAACAGAATATATTACTTTGCGATGGTAACATAATTGAAATCGCGTTACTACTTTCATCAAACTGGTTCCAATTGATCATTTTGGTGACCATCTGACAGTCAAATTGTAAATTATTTCACAAAAAATAAAAACAACTCACAACAATTGCGTCTTGTATGATCCAAACACAAACAGCATTTACTATTCTAGCTCTAAATAGTGTGACTGCTGAGATGACTTTACGCCACTTAGCATCCACGTGGCTCCTTTATACCTAAGCATCATCTCCTACTTAATGAGATTTCCTCTTGAATGGAAGGTTCTAGGTTTCCTCGCAGGTAGTGGAATGCATATAAAATTTTACAAGCATTAACAATAACAGGACCTGCTTTGCATACTTTTTTCTCATCAAAACTAAACCACAAACTCATTTTTTATGGATCCTCAAAAAGACTGGAGTTGATATAATCTGTGAAAAGTTCTAATCAAAGTTCGTCTAAACATTGCTACTGGATGTACATGCCTCTAACATTCTAATCTAGCAAACTGTTCTCTCCGCAAACTTATGCAATGGCAACGGCCTCTATTATGTCACTCGCAAGTCCAACGTGCTTGGGTTTACGTTTACAAGTTATGTCATCTGGGATTCGCGACATCGTGTTTGTATGAGGCGTCAATATATTCTTAGCGTAACGTGAACACAGGACACTGTCAACATTGTCCTAGATTACAGCTACAAGCGACATCACCATCAGAAAGTGCGTAAGAAGACCCATAATGACATAATTTCCATCATACAAACTTGAATGGACATGGTTTCTATTATTCCTGCTAATCTGGACCACTCTCTCGTTTTTTAAATGGCAATGTATGCGTAATTAAGGATAATAGACAATATTTCTTTAGTGGTGAGGTCACCGCAAAATGAGCTTAAAAGATTTGCGTGCTGATTGAAAAGGCCCTGAGCGACAAAACCGAGGTGTCCAACTTTGGAAAGCGACTCGGTAAATCTTTGGAGAAAGTAATAAATAATATTAATGTAAATAAGAAGATTCAAAATAAAAGGAAAACGTAAATAAAAATGAGATCTGGAATTATAAAAAGCCACTTGAATTTCAAGGAAACGATGCAAAGTCTTATATCTAAAAGGACGTATAAAATTGCTGCAAATCTGCTTGTATTCTCGAAGGTGTAACTTTTGTATTTTCCATTTGTTACTTACACATTATTAAAGACAATTTTGAAATTTCAAATTAACTTTCTGCATTACGTTCTTACTTTCACGACTCACCTTTTCACTTTAATTTTGAATGCCAATGCTTTCATATCTACAGAAAATGTAATGTTGTGCAAATTTTATTAGGGATATTGTAAATAATGGGAAGCAGAAACCACAACTCTCTGTGGTGAAAATATATACCTATATATATATCGAATATGGCAAGTTACACTGATTCAATTAATTTTCTGCCGGAAATTATTCGAACAAACTTATTCGACTGAACAAAATGCTTGTGTAACCTATTTCTATTGTACAGAGGCGATTATTAATACTTATTATCACTTGAAAGTGGAACAAACTATTCAAAAGCCTTTGTTTTCTTGTATCTGGCTCTTTGCTTGCGTGCTACACTGCAAACTAATTTTCTAAAAACATGTAAAGATAACTAAAGATATATTATATGAATTTTCATTCCTGTTTCTAAACTGGAAATTATTTTTTATGAATATACATGGGACTTTAAATCATTGGTTCTCTCGTTTTTCATTTTAAATTTGGTTTTAAATTCTTTTGAGTCTTTATCCATTAGTATATTGTGATATCACTTTCTTTTCACTTATGAAGAAGTCTGTATTCACTTTCGGTTTCAGTATTCAGTTCCTTGACTGTAAATTAGAGAAATGGCAAAGAGTATCATTTTACTTAGCACTGTCAATAGCACATTTGAATAGTGCAGGTGTCTTAACGTGCGATGAATTAGACATGTACCTAGATTTCGATACGCTTTAAATTGCCTTACACGAGAATCACACGTTGAATGTTTTCCAATAACGACACTTCCAATTGAGAAAGACCTTTGTTTTTCAATTCTACTGTTTGCCTCGAAAGGCATCAAAATTCCCACTTTAAGTTACTTTAGGCATTTTTTACACTTTAGTAGACTCCAGTTGCATTAAAAGATTACAATTGTTTTTCTTCATAAAGTACATGTCTGTATTTATTTATATGTGAATATAATTATATGTTTATAAACAGAAATATGGATGTGGAAGGAATCTTTGGACTGCTGTGAACACAAATTGATGTACAGGAAGTGGTTCAAAGGCAGCATTGCCGGGGGGAAGGACGCCGAATCTGGGCCACAATCGCGAGCGCCAAGTGTATGGTTCACTCTCGCTTTCGAAATAATAATTATTTAATACCCGAAGCGGAATGGAACGCTGTCTTGCAGTGAAATGTGGTCCTCCTGCTGTGCTACCGAGTGCCCAGACACAGCTTCTTTCTTCTATCTTTTTTCTTCTTTCTCATTTTTAATTATTTTTTCTCTCTCTCCGTAAAACCACTTTCGGTCCACAGGATGACTACGCAGAACTTACGTCAAAGGCCAACCTGCCCCTTTCTCAAAGAATCGTGACATTCCTCCCGAAGAAAAGAGGTAACGCGATACATATTCGCACCTGGGTAACCGCAAGCTGATTTCCAATTGACCAATTATCAGGACCAAACCCAATCCTCTGAAATTCACTTTTTTGTACCACTTTCATCCTCTTTTTCATTTGCAACATTTTTTCGCAAAATTACCTTCATAATTTGAAGGCTCTCATTTCTGTTACATTTTAAAGACTAATGTATAAACAGATTAAGGCAATTGAAATTGATTTTATTTTTACAAATTCTGTCATGTATGTTGAACGCGTTTAAATGAAAACGCTTCCAAGTTTGGAGGCTTTTGCAATAAAAATGCAATTTCGAAAGCTGGCACAATTTAAGTGCATTTAAATTCTGCATTCAATAATCGAAAGTGTTTTCCAGAACGAACGCTTTCAAATTTCAACGTTTTTAATGTACAACAACTTTCGAATTTAAAAGGCTTTGGCGATCATCTTTTTGTTTCATTCAATTATGAAGTCATTTTCCATTTTTTCTTTTAAAATACTAGCAAACCAACACGATTATATTGTTTTCCTTCTTACAACTTCAAGTCATTCAAAGGCCAATCAGATTTGCAACAACAATGTATGTCAGATTTTCAAGATATTTCGTGGCACCACTTTTTTTAGAGGAGAATTTTAAAAGGTTTCTAAGAATTTTAAGGGATTTTGACGATCTTCAAGTAATTTTTACAAAATTCAAAAGAATTTTAGGATTTCTAAAAGATTTTGTAGAATTTTAAGGGAGTTCGAGTGTTTTGTGTGAAATTTTAAGAGATTTCAAATAGTTTCTAGGGTTTTAGGAGATTTTACATGTTTTCGTGGAATTTCGAGGAATTTTAAGAGATTTTAAGGTATTGTAAGGAATTTTGGCGATTTTTAAGTGATTTTATAAAGAGAACTCAAGAGATGTTATCGGGAATTTTATCATAGAATTTTAAGGAATTTCCAAAAGTTTCTAGGAATTTTAAGAGATTTTCACGAATTTTAACGGATCTCAAGAGATTTTTATGACTCAAAAGATTTCGTTGAATTTAAAAGGATTTTGAAGGTTATTGTCAAATTTTTAGGGATTTCAAGAGATTTTTCTGATTCATATACAAGTTTTGTGAAATTTTAAAGGATTTCTTGTAATTTGATGAGATTTCTAATCATTTTAGTGAATTTTAAAGGATATAAAGAGATTTTAAATGTTGTCGTAGAATTTTAAGGAAGATCAAAAATTTTCTAAGAATTTTAAGAGATTTTCACGAGACTTTATTACTTTTAAAATATTTTATGGAGTTTGAATTTGTCGAAAAATTTTAAGAAAATTCAAGAGATTTTTCTAATTTTTAAATGATCAATTTGTGGAATTTTTGAGGATTTCATGGAATTTTATGAGATTTTTACTAATTTTAAGGGATTTCAAGAGATTTTTCTGATTTTTAAAAAATTTTTGTAGAATTTTTAATGATTTCATGGAATTTTTGAGAATTTTAAAGAATTTTAAGTTATTTTCACGAATTTTAAAAGAATTTAAAGAATTTTAAGAGATTTTAACGAAGTTTGAAGGATTCCGAAGTTTTTCGGAAAATTTCAAGAGACCAGCATACCAACATGTGCGCGATTATTTTGTTTTCCTTCTTACAATTTACAAATTCAATAGCCAATCAGGTTTGCAACAACAATGTATGCAAGATTTTCGACACATTTCGTTACACCACTTTTCTTTAGTAAGGATAGTTACACGACTTATAAATTATATCTCGCAATTGTTTTTAGCACGGACACGAACCCTCAAACGCTCTAGATGTCGGTAAAAGGAATTTGCAACTAATCGCAGTCTATTCATCTACAGATATTGAATTTAATGAAGTGAATGGAGCAAATTCTTCGGATCTGTGTCTAAGCCAGAATGCGCATGCACATGAAGAAAGTCATCTAATCGGACGAAGGGGAAAGTGGGTCTGTGATAGGTTAATGCTATTGAGTCTTTCAGAGGCCAAGAATCGATGTATGTATGCAGATATGACGAAAGTAAAAATCGCGAAAGAGCATATAGCCATGGATTGAGACAAATTATATAAACCGTTGCACGGAACCGTAGCTCTAAACTACATCACTTAATTTCTATTGCGATAGAAAATAGCCCTGTTTGTGCAACACTATTGCACATTATTTCTCACAACGAGAAGCCATTCAAAATCACATCGTTATCATTATAGCCCAACATCATATCACTTTTTTGTTATTTAATATTCTTGCATTCGCAGAAAAACGCAAGTTTCTGCAAGAAATGTAGACAATGAAAAAAAACCTAAAATGATTAATACATTCTAATGGGAACTAACATTTTTTCTTTTGCACATATACTTAAAAGAAACTTTCGAATCATAGTAATCTTGAGACAGGAATGTTATTAAACTTTTACTAATATGTTACTGCTTTGAATTATATTATTTTTTTAATGTTTAAAACAATAATTTCATTTGCACAGTGTTTTAAGCTGATACTAAAATAATAATAAATATGATTACTGAAAAATTTCAAGGGAAGCTAGAATGCAGATTGCATAATTTGACTAATCTGTTTGGAGTGAATGTCCTTCCGAAATCTTTTGAAGATGTGATGGTCATCGGAATCGAACTTTCAAAGTCAAAGTTATAAAGGTCAAGATGTCAAGAACAGGAAATGATTTATCTGATGCAAACAGTTTTTGTAGTTTTCATTAAAAAAGGAAGACACAACATTTCAAGACCATTTAAAAAAGAATTTCTTGTATCCACACTCATAAAACTTTATGATCCAAGGCACTTATTAGTTTCATATTAATTTCCTTCTGACATTAATTAAAATTACATAAATTTCTACATCATAAAATTCAGAATTCTAGTGCATTATATTTATGTAAAAATATATTAAACCTTACTAATCATGATTCGCATTCTCGCTTTCTACTATAAAACAATGAAAATCTACAACATTTTAACTGCATAAAAAAAATTTTCATTAAATGAACTTTCTCTAAATATCTATCGACTATTGCTGATTTATTTTTGTGCATTTAAAGAAATACTCCATCACCTATGCTTATTTTTCTCTTATAGTAAAAAAGCATAAAGTATACTTAATAATAAATTGGAATAATTTACGTAACAGCGATGTTACTTTTTTTCAGGTATAAATTGCGTAATTGTGATATCGCAGTTACATAACTTACAAATGTGAACATCCTAGGATTTATAAATTGCAGCAAGTGCATACATGTTCCGGATTTAAAATATCAGAAGTTCAATCTTGCAGAATCTCAAGTGATTTAAAACGTACTCAAACTTTTCGAAATTTCTTTTATGTAACTGGAATAAAATGTTACAAGTGAATAACTCAATGTAAATACAAAAATAAGCAAAAATATAAATAAAACGTGCATTTCGTTACACAAGGGAAGCTTGTTATTATTAATAAACAGGAAGTTATTTTTCACAAGTGGAGAAAAAGGAAAGTAAACACTGGAATATTTTGAAGTAGACTTTTTTTTGCCACGCTTGAGTGTCCTGATTGTGGTGACAGTAACACGTAATATGGATGCTCTCATTTTTCCTTCTGTTTCTCGAAGTGTTTTCTTTTACGAGAGAGTGCAGCATCCACATGACCAAAGCAAAATATCCTTTTGAATTTTAACGGTTCGTAATTGGACGAATGAATGTAATACCAGTGGCGCGTTGCTACACCAGCGTGACTAATTGCACAGGAAGTAAATGTAGGATGTGTAAAATGTCCCCACTAATAATAATATAATAATATTTATATAATTATAATAACTTCCAGTCCTAACGAAATAAACAACATAGTAGAGAAATATTTAATCCAAATCTAACATTAGATACATTACATTACATTCTATCAACATTTCTATAATTAGTTTAAAATATTCATTATGTCAGGACATATAATTAATTAGCATGCTAATTAATATGACTGGCCTACTTCTCGCTGATTCAACTAGTTACTGCAGAATACTTCAGTGACTTGAGGAAACTTCAGAGCATTTCATATTCAATAAAAAATGTTGAAAGTTCTTAAGAAAATAATGAAAAAAGTTGATCCTCACTGTGCTAAGTACGAAGTTCGAGGAGAGATACTTTCACCTGTAAACTAGATGATAGTTTTTGAAATTTGTAAGACAACTCGAGACGATATAATAATTTTCGAGAACGGACTCATGCCATCGTCATGACCTAATCCAATCTCGATCTTGACGCGAGAGAGAAATGCTTTCGACGCGCTTATCGATCTTTATTTACGGTGACGTAATTGCACCTTTCTCTCTCGTGTTTTCATCCCGAAGAGAGTGGCAAGTTACGCAATGCACGCATGAATTCGCAAACCACGACGTGGGCACAGAAACTCTGCAAAAACGAATGTCCTTGATCGGCCTTGGCAAATTTCAGTTATAACTTACGAAATATTCGATTAAAAATTAATAATTTCTTGACAATTGTTTTACATTGTTTATGTTCTCTACTGTAGTTGAGAAAAGTCATTTATAAAAGCAAGGTCAGTCAGAACAAGGTTTGCAAGGTCATGTTCTTTCAACTTCTTTCTTTTCTTAACCTGAGACAGGGAGAAGTGGGTCACTGACATATCAGTAACCTTTTCACTGATAATCAGTGGAAATCAGTGAAACTTTAGCCGAAATAAAGAGTGACGAATTAAGTAGTCAAGTAGTGTAGAGATGCTTACAATAGAAAACAATATACAATTATATTAGAAAACGTACTTAAACTTTCATATCACAATTCGAATCACGGCAAAAGACTTTCCTCATACCACCAATAACGAATCGAGATTAAAAACCGTAATGAAGTTGACAGTGTGTTAAATAATGAGGTGTACCACTACAGACATGATCGTAAGCACGTGCAGCTTTCCATCTCCCGGCCTTTACACTGACCTACATACTTCGAATAACAGACTTCAACAAGTATAAGTGAGACCTAAATGGCAGAGATGAAAATGAGAGATTCCATGGAAACTGGAATAAAGTAATTATACAGTTAAATAATCTATGAATTACTGTCCTTGAAATGCCGGAGATTATTTGCAATTTATATGTAGAAAATAGGCGATGTTTATTATGAAAATGTCACATGCATGCCAGCTCAAGCGGAAATTTCGTATGAAGGAATTAGTGGAACAAATTTTTGTATTGCATTTGTCCAGTATTCATGTTTTCGCTTCAGTGCGCATAATCTGTTCCACTATTGCCAAATTATTCTGTTCAAGCCAAAAATGCAAAATTGTATTACACTATTTATTGTTATCAATTTCAAAAACTTGTTAGTAGGTCTCTTTAAAAACGAATCAGGTCAAGATCGTTTCAATTATATCCTGCGTTTTTTAGTTTTTATGAAAGTGAAGAAACGGGACTGAACAAGTTTATCTCTTCACGGATATTTACTAAAGTCGTAAAGTTTCAGTCGAACGAGTTCCATTTAAGGCCAAATTCAAGATGCATTTTTTAATTACTGATAACAAGAAATTTATCAAAATGTATGCTAATAGCAATTAATGCACACAACATTTGCATCTACGAGCATTTCAATTTATAAATCAACTTTGATTCGGATCTGGTCTTTGCTATTAAACTTCAAGACGATATTAAATTATCCAGATCTTCGCAAGTTTGTATGAAAGCAATAATTTATTTGTAATTAAAAATTCCTATCGTTTACATTCTTGCACTGATCGAAGAGTTATTACCGAAATAATGAAAGCAGATGATTTTAGATGCAGAAGCTGGCAGAACTAAATGAGAAAAATAACAATCACATATATCTATCTACTAATTAGATTGGTTTCTTTCAATGCTTTCGCCTTACATTTTACATTATACATTGTCGATTTTGCATGCTGATAATCGCTTCTCGGCATGATACCGTGAAATGATCGGCAATGCATTTTAAATAGGTGTAAATGGCTACGTTCAAAATATTCCTTCTCTCAGGAAAGCGGATGCGGAAGTAGTTGGTATATGTATATAGCTCTCACGGTGATCTCGCAAGTCAGATAGGCACGAGATCGATCTAATCCACCGATACAGGATGCAGATGCTGCGAAAGCTGTCGAGGTTTCTACGGAAAGAGAAGTTCCTAAGTAATGACTTGTTCCTTTCAGCCTCTTTACATCCTTTTATTTTCCCAGACACAGAGGCTATAATCTTGCTAGATTATAATTATAATGGTCTCATACGATTTATTAACGTTGAGAATCGTCCTTTTATTATATCTGATTCTTATTTATTAGCACTTAATAACAGACAGTTACTATATTGCAATTGAGTGAAAATCGACTTAATATGCTAAAATTGTGTGTAGATTTAAGTAACAATATTGATGTGTGAAATCATAATAAGATGAATCAGTGATCGTAAATCATTTCACTGTCACACTATGTCGATCTCTTTTACCGAGATTACTTTGCCCATCTCGCGTTAAATAAATGAAGATGAACTTCATTAAAGCCTATATAAAAGAGTATTTGAGAAATGGAAAAAGCATGTTGAAAATCTAGGAGGCATTCCAAGTTATTTATTGCAAACTCGAAATTAATTACCGTTTACTTGCTGTACTTGCTGAGAAGTGAGAATTCTTCGCTTTCATTTTTCCATGAGAATTTAAATCTGGTAAATGAATATAATGAACAATAGTTGAAGATATTGTTTTAATTAGAAATTTTCGCATTTGCTTTCGTATTTTCATGTAAATATAGTCCAGGATTAACTTTGCAATTTTTTCAAAATTGCAGGGGGTTCAAACAACCCCTAAAGATCACTTATTGATTTGATTCTGTGACCCCTTCGGTTACAGTGAAAATCTATTGGAATGCCAGTGAATAGTGAATTTTCATTAATTGAGTGAAATTTCACTGATTCGAACTAAGAGAGTGACTACATAATGTTAAGAGAGAATTTCTCGTACGTCTAACTTGTTAATTAAATGTGCCTTCTGGCGTTCAGCACTTAAAGTTTTTAAATTTTATTACTCTTTGGATTTAACTGCAGCAACTGAAAAAGTAAAAGGTCTTTTTTTGTAAGTAACTGCTTCTGGAATTTATATATATTCAACGGAAAACGTCCTCACGAAGACTTTCGAATGTATCATCGTGGACGATTCTTCGGCTTATCTTGATTGCAGAGTAAATTACGGACGCTTTTGAATACACGCGGATTTACCACGTGTATTCAAAAGTATTTGTACTTGACAAGATTACAGGGGAAACGGCTTTGCGGAAGTGTTTGTCGCAGAAAGCGGCAAAGTTCCGCTCCCTAAGACCGGCCGATTCGTTGTATAACTCATAAGTTAAGATAGTACGACTGACCTTTACGAGAGTAGCAATAAAAAAAGAAATATACAAAAATAATGATCTTCTTAAATGCCTGCCTTTTTGTCCTCCATTTGATAAATCAAGCGAAAAATTTGCACACAAGCTCGATATTAATTGTTTCTATAAACGATGGAAACTTTGGTCGGAAATAGCGAAAGTCGGAAATAAGGAAATATTGTCGGAAATAGGGAACGCAAAAAAAAAAAAACGTTAATTACATTACTTGATTCGATCTTTTTTCTTCATTTAAATGCGTTTATGTTTAGTTAGGTAATTTATTTAAGCTTTGAAAATAGGCCTTGAATTTCCAATTCTAATGAACCTCTCACCATTTTTAATTAACATGAACAAAGAAGATCAGCAGTCGTTGCATAACTAATATGCATAATTAGAAACTACAAATAGCTAGTTAAAGTGTCACATATACTTTCATTAGGAAAGTGTTCTCATGTTTGCATAAATTATTTGAATTTTGAGTAAATTAATAAAATGTATGTTCAGTCTACATCTAAACATAATTCATTGTAAAGATTTTATTAATTTCGGGAGTGACACTCTTTCCGAGAGAAAGGTATTCAACTTTTCACTGTGTTTTTAAAAGAATTCTTGTTGATACAGTTTATGATCCTGGAATTTTTGATACAGAAATATAAAAAATGCGAATTCCTCTATTTGCTTCGACGATGAAGTTTCCCGGGAGACCATAAAGGCCATGGAGCAAGCCTGGTTAGATACTAATTGTGTCCACTGGCGAGCAACAAGCAGGATTGCAACGTGGAAAGTGAATTCAGAATGTTGACGTTAATAATAAATAGTCGTGGCCTGGACCAAAAATGGGATTGCTGAGTGGAAAGCGCGCAGTGAAAAGTGGAGAGTAAAGTTTTATGATGCGATATTATTCACATGTAACAAAAACAGAAATATTTATGATTCAGAATTACATATCCATTAAGAGTGTAATTACATAAAAGTGACAATATTAAGATATGCACTTTCAACTTTTAATGATTCTCTGGAGAGTTCGACAATAATTATAATGTAATTCAATACCAGACCCTTTTCATATTAATTGACAGAGATATGAATAAAATGATCATCAGCTTCAGACATCTAGATTTTTAAAACAATTTTAAAGAAAATATCACTTGACAGGTTCGAAAATTATGGAGTAATCAGATAAGAATAAGAGACTAAAAATTGTTTATAAAAATGATAGTTAATGAGAATTGAATGAAGGAATGTCGGTAATCGTGACTGCAATCTCAGTGCGAAACGACCTCGAACTTCCTACTTTGATCGACAAGTATACCTAGGTCGACGTACTTGAGAGTAAGGTACAATTACATATTTGCTTCTGGACATTAGAATAATTATATAGAGAGCAGTTTCATTATCTCTGGGCGAATGGCATTGGTGAAGGTCTGTTTGCATATTGATTCGTCAGTTAAAATAATATTCTTTCACTTTATTTATCCATGAGGAAATTTAACTAAAAAAGAGGCAATTATCTCCAGTGGTTGACAATTTCTTTTACTTAAAATTGCCTTTTTCATAAAAAAAACTGTTTATCTTCTCTTTTCTGGTTAAAAAAAGAAATAAAAAGCTTACTTGTAAGAAACTCGTTAAGTTTCTGAAGAACGGGGACAAGTGAATCGTACTTATCCTGTTTGATTGGATTGGTCGATATAATCAGCAAAAAACTTGATTCTAAATGAGATAACATTTTTATTTAACTTAATAGGGACTTAATTAAAAATGCGCTACACTTATGCAACGTAAGGTTTTGCAGATATTACTCTTTTTCGAGATAAATAGTATTTATTTCGCAATTGTGTCAATTGCACTTGTGCAATTATTATATTTTTTGGAACAGAAGATTTCTCTTTTTTCGTTTTGAAAAGAAATAATTTCATAGTAGAGAGAATTCGTAACATTTCAAGAACTCCTTTTTGAAAGTAAGAATGGCATCTTCAATCTATAGATACTCGAGCTACAGACCGGGAAATTATACGCCTTGATTATACTATTTTATTAATGAAACAATGAGATTACAAATTCACTATAATTCACCCATTATTCACGATTATTGCACGTCATTTTGAATGTATTTGTGCTCTCTGAATGCACATTAAACGCCTACGTAGATAGATCAGTCTGAGGAGAAAGCGTGATTCGTTCCTTCACGTATATACATACACTTGTCTACAATACAATGTATATACAGGAACCACGACCAATCATCAATTTTTTAATTTCCGAAATTTTTCTTACTACTATCGCGAAATATTTCGAAAGCTTATACCTGAAATGTTCAGTTTCTCGATCGTGAGTAAAAGTCGATGAGTCTTAGAATCTTGGAGAAGCTAGAAAGTTAGGTAACTAGATGAGCAACTCTTGGTTCAAATTCGCATATATTAAAAAATGAAAAGCAAAAAGGGTTTTTACATTTAGTATGGAGAAATAGGAAAACCTAGCATGGAAATAGTACTCCACGTCTTCAACATTTGCAATACCGGTCTTTTGAAACAGAATGTTGTATCAATATATATCTATAAAGAAAAAAAAGATTGCCAATAGTGAATGTATTTGAAAATCAGATTCAACCCTGGAAAGAAAAGATCAATCCTCTGAATAGACTGACTAAACTTCTACACAGATCTTAGATCATTTTCTTAGCGATCATGTACAAAATAAGAGTAAAAATGTGAATAGTTTTCGAAAAATTTCGAAAATTACGATTCCAAAAAGGCATTGAAGTCTCCGGCTGTGCGCGGACAGGAAACCACTTGATTAGAGAGACAAGTGTAAAATATATCGAACAAGAAAGCTCGCTCTTTGAAACTCACATTTTCAAAGTCACTCTCTCATGTCACAGAGAGATCCTTTTCTCCTATCGATAAGCCATGACAGTTTGTGATCCGCTCGTTCTAGTATCAGTGGCTGGATTTATTTCTGCCTGATGGAGACTCGTTCACGTGTTTCCAGACGATCCTCGACACTCGACACTCGTTGGTACGTGACAATTTTTTTCAAATCCCCTTTGTCCCTCTTTATCTTTCTTTTATTTTTTTTATTGTTCGCTTCGTCACCTACGGCTTTTCCTTGTTTGTTTTTTGCTGTGAGTGTTACGAAATCGAAATCGACGGAATGTGGAAAAGGAAATGCGGAGAGAGCGCGAACGTGAAAGAGTCTAAGCGTTTCACGGTGAGAGGCCGATGCTCGACTGAATGCACGATGGATTCACTTGTCCAGGAACATTCGCCCACCACCAACACTTGACCACTCAACCAATACGAATCGTTGCTTCTATGGTCAGGTCTCCTTCAAAATTATTTTCCTCTTTCAAAAAACCCGAAGTCTGTAGGTGGTGTCAGTCGGTTTTAAAAGAGCGGAAAGTCTTTAAATGGAATTGGGGTAATATTCGGAGACTTAAGAAACCGAGGGGAAAATCTCCGGCATTGGGCTTTTTTTCAGAAATGTAGTCGTAAATGGATGAAAATGTTGATTTCTATTTCTTTTAGTTTCTATTTCTCTCAATACAATTGTCTACAAAGTTAATAAAATTTATTTTCTCTTTAAATAAATCAAGTGTTACAATTGTGTAATTGTTACAATTGTTTTGGTTGACATACACTAGTGATGAGTTTTGTAGTCTTATAACTGATATAATAAAGCACTGATTATTATGATAAGGAAGACATTTACATTATCCTTAAGATACTCTCGAGATATTAATTAATAAAAGCTTCTGGACATTTCATTCGATGAAGGTGAAGCACAAATTTCATAATTAGACAAATTTAAGTAATCCATATCCTTAATGGTACATCGAAACGTATGTATGTTATCACATTAATGTTTTTGTGAGAAAAGACAATCATGGGTTCATGCTTGAAGAAATTTGACTTGGTTCAATGCGATGATTCACTCTTTTATTGCCGAGTTCATATGGGTCAAGTCGCAATGATGATGATACTGCTAATGCGTCCTTTGATTTGTTCTCTTTCACGTTGACACCAAATTCAGATCTGTATTTCGGCAGTTTTCCACTGTGAGAACTTTAGCCTCGTTTGCGATTAGAGTTTTCGTTTCGTCTGGGCACACAGTAATTCTGCAAAACAAAGTGAAACTTATCAAGAGTATAATTAATTATTTGTTTAATGCGTAAACGGTACAAGTAAAATGATCAGAAACTTGAGAGAAGAATGAATTTTCTCGATTATTACTTTTTAATTTAAAAGCAAACGAGTGTTTGCTTTTGAAATTGATTGATGACGAACGATTGTTACGATTTTTAACGAGTTGTATACGAAGAATAAGAGCGATTGAGGAGATTGTAGCAATTACGGAGTCGATCACGATCTACTCACCCATCACTAAACTCCAGACTCGCAATAGTTAGGAAGTCGATGTACGCTTTTGGTTTATGCAGCAGTCTCCAAGTAAGCGGATTGAAAACTGATGTTTGATACTCCCAGGACAGTTCCACGGCTTCCGGTTTACCTACGACGTCCCCTGGCAGTACAACTGTGTGAGTACTTCCGGGCTCGTAGTATTGAGAAGTTTCACTGAGTTGCAACCTCTCTGTCATTTTACCATTAGCGCCGATTACCTTCATCACGAACATGCCAACTTCACCACCATGATCGACACTCTCAACTGTCTTGGAAATGTTTATCGTTACTCGATAATGTCCCTCTGAAATTGCAAAGTGGTTTCAAATTAATTAGAAACGCAGCAGTCCGAAGAAAGTCTTTTTTTTTTTTAATAACTGCATCAAAGCAATCCTCCGAGTCCTGACTTCAAATGAAATTATATACCTACATCTACTACTCATTTGTACATCCTTTTTAGACATATCAGCTTTTACATAGTACATTTTCTCTCAAAATAGGAGAATATTTTATTGGGGATATTCACAGGGCTGTCGCAGACTATAATGTACCTCAAAAAAGTGACAAACGTGATTAATTTGATCTAAAGAGTGACTAAAAGTGACTAATTTTGAGCAAAATAATGATTAAAAGTAACTATTCAGGGTGGCCACATGTCAGGGAAGTCAGGGAAAAGTTAGGGAAAAAAAAAAATTTGTTAAAGAAATTGGGGAAATGCGAGTAGTTGTCAAAGAAAATAGAAATTGACTTTTATGCTAACTGTGTTATTTTTGTCATATTACATATATAGCTTTTACAATTTATTTAACAGATTTTAGAAACTTTCGAAAGATTTTGAAGCATTATAAAGA
>JAUESH010000041.1:3594154-3613035 GCA_032275165.1 Synergus magnus
AATATTAAGAAATTTGAAGGAATTTCGTAGAATTTTAAGAAATTCTAAGGAATTTCATGAAATTTTAAGGGATTTTATAGGTTGTCGTGGAATTCTAAGAAATTTTAAGGAGTTTCTGGGTATTTCAAGGACTCCGATTTTTTCATCAAACGGAAGTTTTTTTGGGAAGGGGGGTGTTCAAAGGAAGTTTAATTTTTCGAGACTCCTTACTGCGTAATTACCATAAATTTTTTGAATAAAATGAATACATGTACTATATTGTTTAATTTTCAACCAAAAAGTGAATTCTGAACGGAATAGTTTACTTTTCAACCAAAAAGATGGAGTATCAATAAATCTTGAAATTTTCTACGAAAAAAGATGATTTTTAACAAAATAATTGAATCTTCAACGAAGACAATTAATTCTCAACGAAAAATATTTGAATTTTCAAATAAAAGAGTAAATTTTGAACATAATAATCCAGAAAAGTGAATTTTTAACTGTATAGTTCACTTTTAAAGCAAAAAAATTAATTTCGTTATGAGCATTTATTGATACAGTTATATAAATGAAAAACGAAGAAAAGGGGAATTTTCTTGAAAACATTGGAAAAAAGAGGAATTCTTTAAAAAAAAATAGGAAAAAGACTGTAACTGTGAAGCCTGACATCTCATTATCTGAAAAAATGTTGTTAAACAAATCATATTTAAGATTATCTTACTGCAGAAAGGCTTTTCGCGTCCAGTCATGAGATAAACTGATGCATGATAGTTTCCTGGTTGAGCATCGAACCCGAACCTGGGACAATATTGATTGACACAGTCGAAGCAATTTCCTTCAAGAAATCGGTCCCAGGATTCACAGGGGACTGCGAGGAATGGACAGGCTGTGTTTATACTCTCGATGAAATATTCGTAACTTCGAATGTGGTTGCAACCGAGGAATCTCTTGATCCCTGAAAATAAATGAAGCACCTCTTTAAAAACGCTATTCAATCATTTAAATAATGTGTTATTATAATGCAAAAAAAAAAAAATACTTGCCTCGGAAAAAACTGCCACGTTCAAGAGTAATAGAATTCAATACACCCTCATTACAACCCGGCTGATTGCGTCCACCATTTGGATAGAAATCAATATGACCCACTGGTTGAGTAATTCCAAGTCCTCCACTGATAAAGGGGTTGCAATCTGTGTGAATCGCTGTTACGAAATCAGCATCGGTTGGATCAAGTCTCACCATGGGTGATGTATTACTGAAATGAGGTTCAGCAGGGTCCAAACCTTGAATGCAAATTAAGCACGTTGAGTCGTATAAACGATTTATTTTTTTTAATCAGATTACAATCATAAATGAATATTAAAAAGTAGTGCTACGCATACACGAGGAGAATGATGCAGAATTCAATACATACAATTTTTTATCTTTTTAATACTTTTCAATCCGATTTTGTAGGGTATTATTATTATTATTATTTTATTATTATTGTTATTTAGTTGAAAAATAAACTTTTTTTCTGGATTTTATCAACTTATGCAATAGATGTATAAACTTTATTGATGTGAGGAAAGGTTTCCTTCATTCATATATGAGAGAACTTGATTCTCGTAGAGATATGTAGTTATGATCGGTTTCTAAACATATATTTTGCTTATGAGCTATATTTTACTAACTCTCGCACTTCCTGGTTTATCTCAGTTATAAAAGAGATTATTCTTGGCAAACTTTTATTGTTATTACGCGAAATTGACGTATTTCATACGCATTACACTTAGAGTGTACTCAAATCCGATTTGCGTAAGTGCGGAAGTCATTTTTCCGTGAGATATTAAGTAAGAGAATGTTATGAACTCGTATGTCATTATACTTTAGTAATGGTCATTATGGGTAACTGGAATGTTTGCTAGTGATGAGACAAAGTTGACAAATCTTATGTTATGTGATCAAGCATGTTGGTTTACAAATGAGTTGCATGCTAATAATAGTATTATCATCACTTTCTGGATCATCTTGAACTACTATAAGAAAATAGTTTCTTGTTTTCAAGTTTTAGGGATATTAACGAGTTTTTTTATTATTTATAATTATATAATTGGAAGTATACCTCTCATCAATAAAAAGTCACAATCAAGTAGTGATTTGAGAACAATATAGAGGTTTTCCTTCAAGGTTTACCCTGACCTTCCTTATATCATGTCTATCAGAAGATCTTGAACTGAGATTTGATTAGCGTAAAAGGACAAGTATCAGGTTGCTCAGGTGAAACTAAAGACCGCAGGTAAGGTGGATATCTTTTGATACTTGAAAATCTGGTCACCAGAGAGCGGTATTTTGCAGGATTATATTTTTCCACATATTTTAATTCATGCTGCCTTTTATTTTTTAAATATGTTATTAAACAATTTTAAGGGCTTAAAATTGAGTAATTTCAAATCGGAACCATAGCTATCTTGTTTTATATTATTATTATGAATTATGATTTCAAATTCATTACTAATTATTACCTGTGATTCTTCCCAAACTATAGCCGTACTGGACTCGAAGATGATAGCCAACATAGCCAGCAGTGTGAGCCCCTAAACTGTGACCAATCACGTGAATTTTAGAAGGCAATATTTTACCAATTTCAATTAATTGCGAAGCCAATCGAGCTGTCATGGCGCCCACTAATCTGGTGTTGGCAACGGCTTGTGTATATGGTGGTCCAGCTCCTCCTATCCAATTTACAACCACCACATTGCTGTCTTCTCGGATCAGTATTTCCCTCATCGTTCTCTAAATTCAGTCGATAAACGTTAAAATTTACACGTTAAACATATTTCTGGGAATTTTCATTTTTAAAACTCATTATTATCCTCGTGATTTTTTCTGTCACCATAACAGTTTATAACGAATTTAATACGAGGAATTCAAAAGAAACTTCATATTTTTCTGGGTTTACATCGGTTTCCAAAGATTTTAGGCTTTAGGGGATTTCAACGAATGTTAAGGAATTACAGACAAAAAAAGTCAAAAGATTTCATGTTATTTCAAGTTGTTTTTAAAAGTTTCATGGAGTTTCAACGGCTTTCACAATATTTATATTTCAAAAAACTTTAGGGGATGGCCAAGAATTCCAAGATACTTCGAAACAAATGGAAATTTTTTGAAACTCCCTGAAATCCCCTAAAATGTCTTAAAAAGTTTTTGCAATTATGGAAATTTTTTGTGATGACTCAAAATAATTGTAAATCTATCGATATATTTTTCTATCTCTGGAAATTAACCCTAAATTTTTAAAAAATAAAATGACATAATTTTCATTTTGAAATCTCTTAAAATTTTTTTTTAATTCCATGGAACCCATTCAAATCCATTTTGAAATGCAAAATAAAATTGAGATCATTGACGTTCAAGAAAATTAAGTTTCGAAATATGGAAATTAATATGGTATAAAAAAAAGTGCTTAATTATGTAGAAAAGAAAGTTATGCAGCAAGAAGCGAAGAAAAGTGTATTTTTTACTATAGTTACTAAGGTTAAAAGGTAAACTATGACGTCACTATTTACCATTTGCCCTTAATTAATTAATTAACTCACCATAACCCAGGTTTTGTCTCCATTATCCAGGTATCCGTGAATTATGAAGTAGAGGGTGCCGTCCTTTTTGAAAGGTGCATTTCGTATAGTGTCTAACTGATCTATACCCAATGTAAACGATTTATCTAACTGTTCTCGAGTGTAGAGAAGAAATCGTGGATTGATACTGTCAGGTCTCACTGGAAAAGTGGAGACTGGACGATTTTCTCCAGACCACGGAGATCCGATATAAAAACAACCATAGGGTTGATAACATCTCCACATATACCATTCTGCAATTACAATAAAAAGAAGTTGTATAAATCTAGATAAAAGAACAAAACTTGATGTTTATTAAAGCATAAAATCAATTTTTTAATTTATATATGAGAATGTGTCCGCGCAGATAATAATCTTACAAAAATTAGGTCATTTCCCTAAATTCATTCCGAACAAATCTGAAATTTTCCGAATCATTCCGGAACTTTCAATTCGAATGAATCCAGTCTATCAGAATGTATCCGATTTTTTTAAATTATTTGGGTTGGTTCGGATAGACAGGATTCATTCGGATTACAAGTTCCGATTATTTTTTAATAAGCATTGGATTGATTCGGATTGAAAACTTCGTTCGGATTAGATCAGAATGAAACTGTTTGCTTTGGATACAAATTCCGGAATGATTCGGATTGATTCGGAATGAATTCCCAATCCCACGCTTTCGCCAGGGTTAATATCAAATAAAAAGAGGAAAAAGTTAGAATTGTCTATGTTTGTATTGACATGTGCGATCTCTGATTAGTAAGCCTGCATTTACCATTGACCGGTATATTGAAAATATATTGATAAGTCTGACACGTTGCTATTCTCTCAGAGGTTATCAGTACGTGCACGATAACACTCTTTACAGACTGAGAGATTAATAATTCTTCTATTAATTACATGAATGTACATCAATTCCTCAAAGCACGTTTCATGTTGTGTCTCCCACTTATATACTACAGATTAATTCGCTATGGTTTCGATTTGCAGAAATAATCAATTGTTGACGCTATTACGTATTACAAGAATCGTGATTTCGGACAGTTTCCTAATTCTGATAATGTGGATTTCTTTTCCTTTTTTTTCTTTCGATTAAAATACAGAAGATTTCGGTTTTATCTCGTTCTTACGACTCTTCCTTTTCAATAAATCAAGTCACACACGTATTATTGCAAATGAAGATATTATTTCTCCCTATATAATCTTTTGAAAATAAACTAATATATACAATAAAAGATAATTTGATATTAATATCTAGAATTTATTTTTAGCTTAAGAAGTACAAATTACCTTTCTTAAATTGAATATTAATCTTTGAGAGGTAATAAGTGTTGTTGGAAAAGTCATGGATTAAACAGGAAGTAATAAAGCCTGTTTGATTTATGTGCGGAATATAAATTTTCCAAACTTAACGAGGGGTGAAGAAATCAAAATGTCAAATTCTCAATTATTTTTTTTGAATAAGCAGTGAGTAAATACTTGTAGAAAAATGCTTAATTGCTCATATTTTCTCCCTGAATTCAAATGTGCTTACACAATTTCCAGACTCGTAAAATTACATCATGTCAAAAAAAGAAAAGATAGGCAGTTTGTGGTCGACATTGCCGTCAATGGAGACAAAAGTGGAATGTAATGTCAACAAAGCCCTTCGGACTTTGCTCTCTTTGAAAGATAAAGAAAGGTTATTCTGCGACCTTGCCCAGCTGTCTACTCTTTGCTCACTTCTTATACTTTTTTTAATTTTAGAGATACGGATTCTGATATTATTTTATAGGCTGTTCATTTATCGTGCTTTGACATTATTGATAAGAGAGTGTAAAACACTTAAGAAAAGAAAGTATGTAAAAAGAGAAGCTGATAATGTAAGTGAGTGTAAATGCATACTTTTTATTATCTTTGCACTTTCACGAATTTACAGATGATTTAGATACTAAGTAGGAAATTAATAACGATTTAAGAAAAACGATTTGAAAATATAATATTAATGATTTGAATTTGATATTTTTATAGGAAATTCAAGTCTGTGGTATTTTTATAGAGTGTTTTGCTTATGACAATTAGTTTAGTATTTAGTTCCAAGAAAATTATGAAAACTTCAATGTTAATTACTGACCCCTTTCTTGATATGCTTTGCTCTGTCGTTTGAAAGGCTCTTTGGTAATTTACACTATTTGCAGCAGTTAAGTCATGCGAATAGTGACGAGGTATTAATGCAATTCGCACTTATTGTTTTTTAAAGTAACAACAACAGCTCGTATGGAATTTCCAAATGAGTCAATTGTTTTCTCTTTTACCTATAATCTTATTTTGCAAGGTATAATAGAACAAATGAAAGTTCTTACCATCTTCAAAGTCGAATTTATTTTCTTGCTCTTCCGGTGAAAGAGTAGTGGTTGTCGAATTGATTAAAGGGACTTGATCCTCAACTTGTCGGCTATCGGTATCCGTCCCATTGGGGATGGTGGCCATCATATTGGCCGTGACCATTAACATCAACAAAGTATCATTAAGAAACATGATGGCTTTGTATACTTTCGTCTTCAATTTAAAAAAATCACTATTCTATAAACTACAACTTTCACTTAGATTACTTCACAATAAAGCATTTTTATATAGCACTCGAGTTCTTTAAGTATTTTCTTTCCGTTCAGAAAAGTATCAAAACTTGGATGAACATCAAAGACGATTGCTTCACATTTTTCAAAAAATTGCCAAGGATACGTTATTTTTAACATTTAATTCTCGACAACCCGAACACATAAGTCTATGTTATTAGTCTATACTATAGTTTTAAAGTAAGTTTTAAGTTTAACAACAAAGTTCGCGCCTCAACATTCGCTCGTGTCTCGTAACTGTTTCAGACACTGTCAAGTCTCGCGATAGAAACATCGTGAAAAATCGATTGACGCAAGTCGAGTTAGCGATAGTGCTCTCGAGAGCAGAGGCTCCGTTAATTTAAAAATACGAAATCGCTGAATAAGCGATAATTGTTGATCAAAAGTAGCAACTGAATTTAAAAAAGTGCACGAGTTTTTATTTCTATGTCAAGTGTTGATTTTATTTCTTTTTTACACTTTAGAAGTCATCGTTCAACTATTTTCCTCTGATGTGTCGAAAGAGAAATCCGGACATTGGATGAAGATTCAAGATCACGGTCACTTTGATTTGATAATTGGTAATATACAATTGTAAATTGATCGTTGATAATTGTTACTTTAAATGAACAATGAACGCGTGTTGGACGCTGAAGAATCTGAAGAGAGACTAATACTTGGGGTCCTCAAGAACGAGTCTTCGTCCAGTTCTTGCCCCCCACGTGGATGACCAATATCACCCCTCCTCTTGTTCTTCTTTGCGATAAAAATAAATGTAGCTAATAACTAGGATTAAAGAACTAAAGAAATAAAGTAAGTAAAGCGACGAAGATTGGGGAAATAATTATGATTAATCGTTTCGAAAGAACTATGCACAGTAGCGCAGGACCAGATTATATTTCAAAGAGACCGCTCTTTTTTTATAAGCTCCCCTTTCTTGGAATGAAATCGTACGAGCAGGTCTTCTTCTTTGAAGACCAGACGAACCTCATGCTTTAGTGTAATTAACCTCGATCTCCTGAGTAGATGTAGATTGCAGGTTTTCGTTCCTCCATGCTATTCTGAAATGCAACGAGGAATGAGGGACGTCCACAAGACTCGCTGATTATTGCATTTCGTAATTAACTTTTCTTGAGAAAGAATTTGTGAATTTTGGAAGTAGAGAAAGAAATATGTAGTTAAGGAAATATGTTTTAAGAGTAAAAAAAGCAGTCAAAGGGGAATTGGAACAAATAAAAAAAACTCATTATTTCATAGTCTAATTGGAATTAATATCTAGTTTTTGTCAGCTTCTTTATCTTTTTTAATACCAGACAAGTCATAGTCAGTTCATTTCTCACTTCTCATTTGTCACTTTCCACCTGTCAACAAGATCCAAATATCACCGATGACTTTTCAGTTGACATCTTCATGGAATTCTGATCACTACATTTTGTACGCGTAAGAATTTTTTTTGTACATAAAAAATGTCACTATTGGGAAGTGAAAAGTGAGAAGAGAGAAGTGAGAAAACTGTTACGTAATCGACCCTCAAGTTTGATACTATTTTTCAGTTTAAAACTGGACTTTTGACTTGTTTATACGCGAGGAATTATGATAGGAAAGATGACTTATCTTATTCAATATAAGTAAATTCACACACGATAACAATATTGATTATGGTGTTTATTGAAGTAAGTAGTCACTTATTCACTATTTTCCAATTAAGCTTTTGCCGCATAAAATTTTTTTTCTTCACAATCAATCAATTGCGAATTTAATCTCACTCTGTTATTAAAATCAGCATTATAAACAAGCAACTTTTGTTCAAGTTTTTGTTGCCATTATAATTACTATCTTTTGTGCTTTCATACTTATTACTCAATTTTTCACAAAAAGCATGTTTCCTCATCCTATTGTTATGTCAAATAATCCTGGGTTTAAGCTTAGGATATTTGAAAGATGAAATTAGCTAATAAAAGAGAAAGAAGATGAGTAAAAGGAAGAATATTCTTCTTTAGAAACGCGTTTTCTTTTCATCCTTTCATTTTCTGTCGGCCTTTATACTCCATTTTCCTTAAAGACCTGCAGCGAGTCGTTTTCGATGTAGCTATTGTGTACAGCTGCGGTTCGAATCTAGCTCAACGGGGGATATATGGATTTTGAGATCTGAGGGTGCATTATTCTCAGCATCCCCCAAAACCTCTGATCCTCGACACCCCTCGTTGCGAATCACCTCTAGTTTGGGTATACTCGCCTAGTACTTTACACCCCTGACATCCTTCTGACGTATGTGGATGAATGTTGCGAAATCAACCAACAAACCAACCCTAGCTGAGGCAGTGATTCGAAACTCCTGTCTGGTCCTAGACGCTTGGTATACCAATCGTAGTTGTGTTGTTTCCTATTACTACAGGGATGATAGTGCGTACCCTTACACTGCACACTAAACGACTAAACACTATCCCTCGGGATGCTACAGTATAAGCTTCCACATCAAGCTTTCCTTAATGTACCAAAAGTTTTGAACGTTCAAATGAACGAAATATTTTTTCCCAGTTTTATTTTATTCAAAAATATTGTTCCAAATAAAAATAACAATATAGTCATTACGAGTTTCTTTCACACAGAATTATTTTCAATTTAAATGAATCAATATTTTAAAACTTTTTCTAGTTTAAAATACAATAGATACAAAAATTCATTCATTTGAACGTTCAGAACTTTTCAGTCAACTTTCCTGACGATTTTTTAATTCGTTTGCTCCCGATGGCGGAATTTATTAGATAGTATGCCTAAAGAAAGAAAGTGCGCCCTAAAACTTTAGCCAAATTGGTTAATATTTAGCCATCAAACATGTTTCTTGAAATTTTCAATAAGATTAATGGGAGGCAGGCCCGGGGAGAAGGAATGACGGGCCCTTATATGTAATTTTGAAAATTTATAATTCAGGCTGAAGCATGATCGATCAATCCAATGTCGCGAGGATCAATTGCAATCAATATAATTAATAAATAGTTTTATTTAAAAAAAAATGTATTCTCTAACAGTTCCGGAAAATCCGGGCCCCCTCGAAAACTCCGGGCCCGGGGAGATTTTCCCCGTTATCCCCCCTCTCTCGTCAGGTCTGATGGGAGAAATCACGCAAAAATGAAAAATCTGCATAACTTTTTAAATTTTTATCCGAATCATTTTGTCACCAAGGACAAACATTTGCACATGGGATGCTTTAAATATCTTCATGTTTGATTAGTAGATATCAATCGATTTGTCTCTTTCTGGATACTTCCTTTTTTGGGCATACTCTCAATTTCCGCCATTAGAAGCCAACGAATTTACAAAAAAGTGAAAATAAGAACCATCCTAAAGATATTAGGCATTAAAGTGGTCAAACAAATAATTTTTTCGATTTTTATAGTCTCACGCCTTCATTTTGTGTCCTTGAATTTTGAAAAGAATCGTAAAAACTTAAATTTACAACGATGAAAGCAAAATAAAAATTTTAAAGTGCAAATTATATCAAAATATTTATCTCACAAATATGAAAAATAATGCCGTTAAAATAAGCATTTTCCCTTTTTCATCCTTAATAATCCATAAAAAATTACATTTTCTTTTTGAAAGAAAAAGTTTTAAAGAAAGAAAATGTAATTTTTTATGGATTATTAATGATGGTAAAAAGGGGAAAAATGCTTATTTTAAGAGCATTATTTTTCATATTTGTATAATAAAAATTTTTATATAATTTGCACCTTAAATTTTCATTTTACTTTCATAAAATTCAGAAAAAATACTTATACTTAAGATGGGGGTAAATTTAATTTAAAAATATAATTTTCAGGCTTCCAATAATTTCGGAACTTTTTAACGGATTATAAGAAATTTCTAACAATTCGCAGAAAGCTATGAAAATTCTTATTTTATTAATGTTGGATTCAAAAATTTTTCTCAAACATAGAGAGTTTTGAGTAGAGAAGAAGAAAAAATCACTTTTTCCCATATTTAACACTTGTTTAAGATATTTTTCCAAATATATTTTACCAAGTTTTAAAACCAGTCAATCTTTTTAGATTATAACACGGATAAGCAACAGTGACCTTAGTGTAGAGAATCACCCATATACAGACATCCATGGTTCGATTTCACCCTCCGGTTGAACGGAAACGATGGCGCATACTATGGAGGTGCTGCGTAGACGTGAATGAATGGTGTTTCGAGGGTAGTAAGGGGAAACGTATAGATATATCTATATAAATAGAAGGTTAAAACGAAGGGGCCTGCAAGTCCCTTCAATACCTCCTACAATCCTCGAAGCCTGTTACAACGTCCTATCGAATCCCCATTCATTTACATGCGCAGTAATGTTTTTGAAGAAGAGAATTACGATTCCTTTACGGAATCGTTCTAACAATAAATAACAATATAAGTTTTTTTTTAAATTTCATTGCTGCAGTTACCCCCCCATTTACACAAATTTTCAATTAAGCGACAGAACACTTTGAGAAATTTCTTTTTAGCCAAGTAACACTAGAAATATATCAGTCGACATATATTTGCTACTAAAATATTATAAACACGAGTACATGCACAATGTACTATTTTATTTTCGGATTGATAATTTTTGTGATAGGTGATTTAAGAAACAAAATCTGAGTGGAGCAACAGACAACAATCAACATTCCTTCAGTGTTGATGATAATTCGAAAGATTGGCAAACGTTAGTACAAATAAGAGATGTTCGAGGAATTGATGACTCTTGATGTCCTTTGACTGAAGTCCTCTGAAGTAACTGAAGTACTTTCAACTATCTTGATATAACCGTAACTCTGTTTTAATAATTTCCAAAGAAGCCGAAAAGAAAATCATATTGGCATTATTCGAACTTTTCTTTTGGGTCCTTGGAGTCTCTTGATGATCTTGAAAGTTCATTCGGGTGTAATGGACTTAAGGAAGAGCCTTAGATATGCAGCAGCCCTCTCATGTTACCCTGTTAGTTCTTGACGTCGATTTGACTTTCACTTCTCCCAGCCCTTGGCCGGATTCAAGGTCAGAACGACTAAGGGCAAGGGCCCGTGCAAGTCGATGCATTCAGCGCTCGAACCAACACAACTTGAAGAGCAGATATTCGGCTACACCTACAGGCAATACATGTAACTTTTTCGGCGATCATGTTTGTGGTTTCTCATCGTTGGGCTGAGACTAATCCTTCGAGGACCCAGTAAGGGTTCCTTCGGACGCCAAGGAGTCCCTTCACTCTTCTGGTTCCCTAGTAAAAGTGCGTAGGCGTATGCCCTTTGGTGTCGGTGGAAGGGTTTTTACGAGGCCCTCGTAAAAGCCTCGCTTCGCACTTTACTTCGCGAGGGCGTAACGTGGGTTTAACATCGGAATTTAGAATCCAGAATTTCACGATTAGAACTGAGTAGAGGACTCTTTAAAATTTAAAAATCCGTAGTGACCATTATCTATGATTTATATTTAAAATTTATTCCATATTTAAAAATAAATGAAGTAGCCTTTTTTAAGAGAACTTCCCACTAATTTTGCCATATATTTAAAACAGAATTTAATTAAATCTAGAAATCATGCCGATTTCTTGAATTTCTGATGTATGTGGCATCGGAGTTTGCATCATTTGAAAAGACGGAAAACATTTCTATTACGATAATACTTGGAGATGTTTTTAGAGTTTTTTAAGTTTGATAAAATAGCTTATCTCTTCTTTTAGTCGAAAGTTTTTTATTAATCACTGCAAACCGGAATTTTGTCATAGTTTTTTAATTCGCTAACACAATTCCAAGTTCCTTATTGTTATAATATCAATTGGGCTGAAGTTTCAGACGACAACTCAGACGAACTTTTTTTTTCTTCAAAGATTCTCACTAAAAAAAATTGTTTTATTTATAATAATTTGTTTATTGCAACAGAAAGCATGAGAAATGTTTTTGCAAACAATATTTTTAATTGTTGATGAGAAATCTCAGATAAAAAAAAAATTCGCCTCAGTAGACGTCTGAAACTTCAGCCCAATGTTATATCATGGTGTTAGAATCAAATTAGTCTCAAATTTAAAACATTTTTCTTAATTTAGATACAAAAGAAATCCATGGTTAAAATATTCCATTGTTATTATTTAAGAATGTTAAACAGAGAGTAAACATGTTTTTATTCTTAAAATCGCTGCTAAGAAGTTTGGGTGCATTCATTCTATATTTCAATTTTGTGATCATTTCACGAACATTCCTCATAGAGAAATATAATTAAATTTGCTTATAAAAGTTTTTTAAATACATCGATCAATTTGTCTTATCAAAGTGAACAAATTACATTCTTACAATATTATTGTATCACTAAAATTTATTAAAAAATTACTGAAAAACAAAAAACTAAAAAATCAAAAAAAGTTCTCAGAGTAAATTTTTTTAGAAGTAGTTAATAATTTTATCAAATTGTATATAATAAATACTACTCCTTGCTTTAAAAAAATTTGGATTATAGAGTCATCTACTACTTTCAAATCTGAGAGAAAATTTATTGAAAATTTCGAATTTTTCGACATTAGTTTTGAAATATCAAGAAATTGACTAAATCAACCTATATCTTTTGCATTAAAAAAATATGTATTTCAAAAAACCCTACGTATACAATTTGTTTCATCAATATAATCAAAATTGAAAAAAAATTCACATCTAAAACGATTTTTGAGAAAATTTCAAAATTAAAAGAAAAATATTTCTCCTTATCTGATCATACTGCAAATTTTATCAATTTTGGGCATGATTTGGAATTACAATCCTCACTAAAAAATGATTCCTGTTTATATGCAACCGTGATAACTTATCTGCTGAAAAGTACTTCCTTATAAAGGGGCACTTTTAAGATTACATATTCGATTTTTCAAAAAGGTGGAGCGAGAAATTTTTCACCAAGGTGTGAAACATTCTCTATTTTTGTCAGATATTTATAAATTCTAAAATCTATTTGGTAACACCATCACAATTCGACATTGTAATAATTTCCGGATAGAGTAAGAAGTCTAAAAGAGATCAGTCCATCGGACGTAAAATAAGAAAAAAATGATCCGCGCTCTCGAGAAGTTATAGGACTAAATTGGAGAATGGAGAGAAAGGTTCGATAATAGACAATAAGGGGACCAAGGGTTCTCTAAAAAATGTCTTGGGGCGATTCAAGAAAGCTGAGGACAATAGAGTAACTCCTCCGCATCACAGGAAAATATGACTTGTTTGGGGCATATCTCGCATGCGAACGCACTCATTTAACTCGAAACGGTTGTGGTTTTTTTCCGGTGCTAGGGGGATTAAAAACATACCTCACGCGATTGTTGGGATGCCTCTAATTTGCAGAGAACAAAAGAATTTTGGGGCGTTGTAACAGGGCAGCATAGCAAGCTCAACGTGTGTCTTGACCCTTCAGAAGACGAGTGCTGAAAGGGAATAAAGGTCGATCTGAAGAACACATCCAACCATTTCGAAGACTCTTTTTGACATAAACATATTTTATAAATAAAAACGCAATAATTATTATTATATTCTTTATTGTATTATTATTGTATTATGTCACTGTAATTACACTGTCCACATTGTTACTTGAAATATTCTCGGAAATATTTCTAGCGTCAAACTTTCAAAACATAATTTTTCTCAAAGGGCAAGACGATATTTATTGAAGAATTAAAAACAATTATAAAAACTTCCCGATTATCAACCAAATTCGCGGTTATTTCCCGGCTTTTTCTCGATACTCAAAATTCCAGGCTTCTGCGGTTTTCTTGTGATCAGTGGCCACCCTGAAAATGGTAAATCTTAGATTTGAGTGTGCCTTTTGAATTACAATACCCTTTATCCTTCAATAGTTCTGTTAATTAATAAAGCGAAGGAAAAACTATTTTTTAAATAAAAATTGGATTTTTTACGTCCACTGAAAAAATTACTTCATTATAATTGACGTCTCTAATCTCCAATCTAGCTTTTGATCTTTTCAACCTTTTTGAAGAATAGATTCTTTGGAAAGCTTTGAGAAGAAGAACTGAATCGATGGTCACGCACCAGTGATTTCGAATAAAAGGATCGTGGTGACATTGACCAGGAGGATATGAAAACGTGGAGGACGTTGTCCACCCGCACCTATCGACCGCCATCCGTCTCCAAGAAACCCGTCGGCTCATCTAAAATTGAATTCTCCATTTCACAGCCCCCGTATATTTGAATGTGTTGGTTCGTCGAAATTCACCTCCCATTCAAAACTGAATACGTGTGGGTCATAGATTCTAAGAGTGTAGGTGGAGGAACAGTATACATATAATTATGTCTGTGAGGGAGTGATGAGGAGTGTTAGAGTCTATTCAGCTAAAGTTGTTGAAGCAGCTTTGTATTCTACAACTGTACGCAAGTCTGCGAGAACTGGGGAGTGTGAATTGTGGATTTGTACGATTGCGTGGATGAATAAGAGAGTCGACGAAAAGATTGTGGGAGACAAGAGAACATTCATAGAAACTCTACCCGGAGGACAGAAGGCAGAGGAGCCAATTCAACATTCGCCCTCCCTTTACGAATGCGACTCTTCGTGACTATTTCCAAGGTTCATCGATAATTGTCTGCATTTGTCAAGAAATGCACCCTCAAAAAAAGTTTAAAATTTCTAATTCTAGAAGAGTTTCTTCATTTTTAACCTGACCAAAATGTTAAACCTTCTTCCAATAATTTTAGGATATCAGCAAAAATTAATGATAATGAATTTTCCGAAGTTCCTGGTAATTTGATATCGATTTGATCTGCTGATTAGAAATCAACATGAATGAGTTCTATTTTCATTTGTACGTTTCAGAAGCAGGGATGGATAAGAAATTATTACAATCAGTCATCACTCTCCTATTCCTAACTTCCAGATTAAATTGCTTGCCATCCGCCGATGTGGATGACTCCCATGTACTCAAAGACGCAGTACGTTACTCCAAGATAAAAAACCAGTTTCCTCAAATATCACATGATCCGTCCGACTCAACAAACCAGCTTCTGTTTTCCACTTACTGCCCTGTTCAAATCAAGTTCCTCTTCGTCATTCTTCCCTGATGCACCATCGTGTTACCATGCCATCGATCTGACGCGTTGCTCGACAGTTCTGACAGCTAGCGATTACTTTTGACCATTATAGCATCGTTGATGTCAGCACAGTGATCAATCGCATCTCCTCTACTCTTGGAAAGCCTTCAAGAGCAGACAAAAGAACGCACAGTCTCTATGGTGGAATTGGCTGCAATATTGCCAGCTGGCAGCCTTTCATCCGCAAGGGAGGGCAAAACTGACCCCTGCCCGCCTCTTCATTCAGCCCTCATCATCCCCTCGCCCTTCAGAACCACCAGAAATGGTATGGCCAGCGCACCCGACTCAAAAGCCTTTTCGGGTCAACGACCGACGAATATTGGACGACCTTCTCCTGCCTTATGATACCCTAATCTAGATGTGTGGCTCGAAGCACTTGAGCGACTAACCCTTTTCTTTTGCAGCTACCTACATGCAATTTCTCATATGGTAAGTATCACCAGCTTGACTAGCATCGAGAGCTATGACTGGGGTGGGTATTCTCAATGCTTTCCTCGCATTGTACGATCAACTTGTTCTCGATGCCAGATAGGTTATAGAGAAGCTCCACCAATATATCAATATATATGTATATACATAGGTGCAGGCTATAGGCTATCGGAGCGGGAGGAACTTTTCATCCCTTGCGAATAGAGGAGAAAACGATAGAAAAGTTCGATTTTCCCGGGAATCTCATGCTGCTCTGATAGTGCCGGAAGGAGCCGATTGATTGGAAACGTCCGGAAGGATTTCACCTGATCGTCCTGACGCGATGCGCCATGCCAAACCCGGAGGAGGACAGGCTCCACGATCATGACCTCCTGGTAACGAAAAAAAGCGGGGAAAGTATTCTCTTGGCGAAAGTAGAAAGGTGGATCCACAAAATTCGGAATCAGAATGAGATGATTATCTGTTCTTTTATATAAATATTATAGATGCAAACTATTCTAATGTACCTATTGTTCAGTGTGATCAGCCATCAGCTGAATCTGGTTCGAAACATAAGAAGCGGAATTAGAAAGCAACTTCCAGTCCAACATAGAATTCAAATTATGCATTAAATATGCATTATGATTTTTCCATTTGAAAAAAATGTCTACTTTGTATCATGATCAAAAACCTTGTCATTTAAAATGATAATATAATAAAAATGTACCCGATTTAACTTGTGACATTATTTATATCATACTAGAAAGAATGAATACAATTCTAAAGCTTCTTCGTATGTGAAAATCCATTGGTAGTAGAACTAGTGATTCGGAGAGGGTTTCCCTAACCCTGGAGAATCAATGGGGATGTAAAGAGAGATAGATGAAGGGGGTGGAGAGGAATAGGAGATCGGTGGACAAGAGAGATAAAGAGAAGAGAGGAGAGGCATCGAAGCAGGGGAAGGATTCCAATCGAGTCGATAATTGGAACGGCTATCGGTAGTCTATTGGTTTGATCCCCTGGGCACAGGATAGCAGAAGGTATGAAGCGTTCGTACGAAATTCGTGCGCGCGGCTCTCCCGCCTTATTATTGCAGTGAGAGCTTCTACACAAGCACGTTTTAAAAATTTTCGTTTTTAGCATAAAAATGACACTTAACTCTCATCTTTTCCGTTATGATCATGAGAGCTTGTAAGACGATTTCTCTAGGAGCAAAACCGTGAATTTAAAAGACTAGAATCAACGAGTTTGTTATTGATCGCAACATTTAACAAATTAAACGAATTAAGAAACCTGAAAATTAACATAACATTAATATAATGATTAGTATATGTAAATGATTAGTATACTAATCATTATATATATAGAGAGAGAGGAATAATCTACATTCTTTGCTGAAAGCAGCTACATTTTATTTAATAAGATATTAACACAAAATATATAAGAATGTAACTGATATGGGGAAATAACAACTGCTTTTGTTATAATACAATTTGTTATATATGGAAAGGGGTGGGAGATACGAAATTGGCAAAGGTGTTACGTAATTTATATTTTAGAGTTATTTTAGAGTTAAAAAACTAATTTTCTCAGAGCAAATGGCAGGATGGGCTTGAGGAAATGTAAGAAAAGCTCGGGAGCGCCATCTATGGGCCCGGACTCACCTCATTTCTGCCGGAATTATATGGAAGAAGTATTAGTTGTAAGAAATGGGTTTGAGGGGCTGTGTTACAGTGAAACATGTCAAGTTGGTCCAAAAATGGAAGAGGAATTTGATTCGAGTCTCCGAAACTAGAAGAGTAATTTAATCTCTAGCCAAGGGAAAGGGTTGAATAAAATATATTCACATATTAGTAATAGGAGAGCAGCCTGTTACAGGAGGTCGATCGCAGGTGTCGTTGGTCCGGTTCTGACTCATCCATTTTCCACCACAAGTTAGTTCAGACCTGACCATGAAAAGAAAAAAAATACTATAGAACACACATTGTCATCTAGGTCTTTCCCTCGTCTTTCCCCCAAAAGGACCTTCTAAAATTTCTTCAGAAAAGCTAAAACTTCTGCGGAATTTGTATAAATAGAGAACTATTTAGAACGCTTAGTTATCTATTTTTTAACACATATTATACCATATAAATTTTGTATGTGTTATTAAAAAAAATGATGGGGGATGTCATATTCAGATAATATTGCAATGGAGTCAAATTCGGGGTCAAATTAATATATCTACTTTGCTGCGTCGCTCTTCTATATTTCTACAATGTAACACCCGTCTGGAATTGCTTTCTGGGACAAAATTTTCATTAACTGGTTACTAAATTGTTCTAATACAATTACAAAACTGTAATCATATTTATTGGACGTATATTTTACAACTTTTTGTACTCGAAATTGGAAGTATCAATTGAATTCAGTGGCAAATCCAATAAATAATGTTTTATTTTTTATGAATTATCTTTTCATGTACGAAGAAAAGTGTGCTTTTAGAAATATAAAATAGTTTTTTTGTCTACAATATTTTGTTTATAATACATAGATAAGACAGAATAAATAATAAGTTATGTTGATATTTTATATAACTTTATATAAACTCTATCGCATGAATTCTGCATATACCAAGTGCAAAGCCTGATGCGCTTTTCATTTTCACTTACATCGAGTTAACTATAAACTATTTGACACTCTTAGGCTACATCCAGATCATGATAATTTTTTCGAGTTCCAGAGGAAGGGATTAAGGGCTCCTGCTGTATTCGGCTGGAGTATAGGAATACCTCCTTCATCCTGATGCTTGCCTGGGCGTTGTCACCCGCAGTGTAATTAATATTCATATGTATGTACCCACTATGCGTATGATCTACTTCATTTATGTGCAGGCAGAGGGCAAAGGTCTACAATCATTAGTGTCTCACAGACCATACCTAATAACTAAACTAACTATAGTAGTGTTAAATTCGAGCGACACGAGACGAGAAATATACTAAACGAGACCGAATCTCGTTAAATTATCACAAATTATCGTCTCGGCTCGTCTCGTTATCGAGTTATCGAGTCTCGGCAGACCGATCGAAAACGAGAGAAAAGGTTATTTTTTGTACTTGTCAAAATATCATTGTTTATCTTGTAAAACCAGGGCCGGATTTATATTAGGGGCCGTCGGGGCCGCGGCCCGGGGCCCCCACATTTGGGGGGCCCCCACTAAACAC